>CAUYON010077706.1:0-35123 GCA_963573935.1 Arctocebus calabarensis | reverse complement strand
ATTCCCAAGTGCTCATCGACCCACAAATGGATTAATAAATTGTGGTACATGTATACCATGGAATACTATACAGCCTTAAAGAAAGATGGAGACTTTACTTCTTTCATGTTTACATGGATGGAGCTGGAACATATTCTTCTTAGCAAAGTATGTCAAGAATGGAAGAAAAAGTATCCAATGTACTCAACTCTACTATGAAACCAATTTATAGCTTTCTTATGAAAGCTATAACCCAGTTATAGCACAAGAATATGGGGAAGAGGGCAAGGGAGAGGCAAGGGGGAGGTTGGGTGGAGGGAAGGTAATTGGTGGGCCACACCTATGGTGCATCTTAGAAGGGTACAGGTGAAAATTACTAAATGCAGAATACAAATGTCTTCATACAATAACTAAGAAAATGCCATGAAGGCTATGTCAAACAGTTTGATGAAAATATTTCAGATTATATTTGAAACCAGCACATGTACCCCTTGATTGCACTAATGTACACAGCTATGATTTAAAAAAAAAAAAACTCTTTTAGTGTCTTTGATGATCTGCAGTGAACACTTTTAAAAAATTATGAATCCTCATTTTAAAAAATGAAGGTGGGGCTACAAATAGAAAAGGACTAATTTAATCCAGGATATAGTTTCTCAAAACACCTGTGCTTGTTTTAGGTTCTTTACATTATTGGTAACTGTGTCTGCTATATTTTGGAATGAGGTCCAAGATTTGAAAATGACTTTGGAGCTATCTCAAAAAATCCTTCATCCAAGAACCACAGGATAAATAGCCATGTGGAGGTTGTCAACATCAAGAGGGGAGCTGTATAGACAGAGCTCAGAAATACATTTAGAACAATGTTTCTGGTTTGCTTTTTTGAATGAATATAAATTCATTTTTAATATTTCTATGTTCTTCTATATTTGCCCCATAATATTCACAGAACTAACAGAAAGATATTTAGCCACATAACAAATTCCAAATGTATAACTAGATTACTGATCTTTATTGTTACTAGAAATTAAATTTATTTCTCTTTTTTCTTGTTCCTTTACTTAGATACTGAGACAAAGATTAGAAAAAGAGGAAATTAAATCTGAATAAATGTGTAGGTTTCTTTCCATTTCTATCACCATTCACCACCCAATAATGGATTTCCATGATATCTTAAAATCAATTCCCTGAAGACAAAGTCATAAAATTTAAATTGAGTAAACACTATCAGAGTTTAACTTTCTCATGGTTAGGTAGTTAGTTGAGGTCTATGTTGCCAAAAATAAAGTCTGTGATTCTGAAATTAAGTGTGCCTTGCCAGAGATAATATTGGTCAAAGCAACTATGCCAAAATATTTTTGGATTTAAAGTTAAGGTGTGTTCACATTAAAGTTATCTTAGGCATATAAGCATTGCAATTCGAGATTTCAAGGTTCAATTGTGATTTATTTACCACCCACCTACATCTTGAGTAAGAAAAAGTTTAACCTGTGTTTTGGATTAAAGGGATTAAAATGAAATAACTTTAGGAACATTGATAATTTTATTAGACAGGCACTGCTAATACATCTATTCTTGTTCAATAATCCTGAACTAAGATAATTGCCTTGACAGTTTTCTCTTTAAAAAAAAATGCACACACATATTATGTATACATTTTGAATATATGTGAATAGATATAAATATAGGCATAAATAGATAGAGTCCCACCTCTCAAAGTAGTCACAGATCAAGCTTTTGCTTGGCAGTTCATATTATTAACAGGATTTAAAATTTAATATAGAGCTAGATTTGCAACATCCAAGTCTCAACGTGTTCCTTTCCATTTTGACCTTCATATTTAGTCAATTACCAAGCTCTCTCAATTAAGCTTTTTTTCCCTAATTATTTACATGTATTTGTTTCTACTCAATTCTCTCCTTATTTCAATTCAAATCCTTGCTCCTTAACCCTGAGGTACTGAAATAGCTTCCATTAGCACTCTCTTCATCATCAACAAAGATGTGTTCACAGGTTGATGATGAGGCTTTCATGACTGAGTAGGAGCCATTGATGTACCAGCAGAAGTAATGTGTACCAGTTCTAGCTAACATACTCTGTGTGTTTTCTTATACTGTGTGGATTCTCATGATAGAAACTAAACTTCAATACAAAACTCCATTATGAGCCAGTGGTAACTCATTTTGACTACCGCATCTGAAGTGTGTTTTATTATAATAACCTTTGGTTTGTGGCCCCCCCAATTCTCTAAGGTAAGTAATTTTTGTTCTTTATTTTTCCATGTTAGAATTGATCACTATCTGAGGTGGGGGTTGGGAGGTCCAACAAACACAACGTATGCAATGCAATTATACAATGCAGCCTCCAGATAAAATCAGATGGTAATGTGTTATCTACATGCAGAGTAATGGAGCTTTCAGCAACGTATCTTGGAAGCAGAACACAGTGTGAAGAAAAAATGTGTTCAAGGAACCAATGTAGATCTCTCAAACACACTTAGCAGGTCAATAATTAGCTAAGATTTTATTCTTCATGGGTTCAGCCAAATGTGAGCCAACTGTACTCTAAAGGTTCTTCTGTCCTCTTTGTTAATAACGCCATGGAAATCAGTCTCTGTTCTTTGGTCCGCTGATACTGCTTTAGAAGGCAGTAGGTTTAGTTCTTTTTTGAGTAGAGTGAGTTCATTTCACCACTTTCCTTGGCTACACTTATCCTCTTTCCCCCCACAATCTTACTCTATTTTAAATAAGGTAACCATAATTCTGTTTTGCTCCAGACAGACTTGTAATATTGTTCTGGCTTAGCTGTTTTGTTCAATAATAAACAATTGCCATAACTTTAAGCCTCACTTCAGTCATGACCTCCATTAAATGTGGTCACTGCATACACTATTTTGCAATATAAGGTTTTCATGTCGTAATATTGTAAAATAATTACAATAGCTTTAGAGCAAGTTGTATGTTTTGTTTACCTTTGTATCTTTGGAATCTAGAACATTTCCTCACCTATATTATTGCTCAAAAATATTTATTGAATGAATATGAAAATTTTTAGAAATAAATGAAAACTTGGAATCCTTGGGGTATAAATAATCAAACAAGCAGCATTAGGGAAGTATTAGCCTTGATGTTCCAGATAGTTGATCTCATACCAGCACCTCCTTCATCAATAAGTACATATTTAGATTTAAAAAATATGAAGTTCATTGAGATTTATAATTAAGCTTTGGTAGTCTGCTTTTATTTTCTGGTTTAACCTGTCTACCTTCTTTAAGAAGTTAAGGTTGAAGATGTTAAAGGATAAGGGGATGTTATGGAGGAATGTTTGTTTCTATAATAACTCACATTTGAATTTAGAAATTACCACAATAAAATATATCATCTGGAACATTTTCTTTCAGGTTAACAATATTGTTGGCATTTATTTTTCTGAAAAGCATTTTGCTCTAACCATAGACAAATGAGTTTTGGCTAAAACAATGTGTGCAACAAAAATAATATAAACATTCAGGCAAAATGGTGCTATAAATGACAGAAGAAATAATCTAAAAATGGCATTAAATATATATGTATAATTCTCTTTTTTATTCTATCACTATTATTTTGTTTAATTTATTTTTTATTCCAAAACAATATGACAAGACTGTCTGGAGATGATTAGATTACATCATTCACATTTATTAGGTATAGGTCAAGTTGTAGTTGAGCTCTTCACCCTGGGACTATACTATATACCCTTACTTTGTGCCCACTAAGTTAGAACTTTCCAATTCTACTCCTCTCCTCTCTCTTTCCTTTCTTCTCCTATCCCCTTCACTTGAATTTAATTGTTTTTCTTTCATGTGGGGTCTAGTTGTTTATCTATTGGTTTCATATTAGTATTGCAGATACATTTATAATTCTCAATTTTGAATGAAACAAGTTTATAGAAAACTTGTTTAAATAAATAATAAATATTAATTTCCTATATACTAGTGTAATTTCAATGTAGCTTCTCTGAATAGCATATGTATCTGATGTTAATTTGGAATAAAACTATTCTTTAATATGTTTTGCATTCAGCAAATTAGACCTAATAAGCCAGTGATTGCTTACAACACACATGCAAAGTGTCTCCTATTAATATATTTCTTAGATCTCTTCTTACTATGTATAAAAACTTCAATTGTATTTCAGAGTTATGTATTAAAATAATGACTTTTTTCTTTTAATCACAAATTGAAAATTAAGACATCTGTATTTAGGCAAAACTTTGTTTCGAAGTGAAGTATATCATATAGCCTTCATTTTCAAACATTCCACATTTTTGAAGGTGTTTTATAAAAATTTAAACAGTAGAAGTTTTCTTCAATATCTACTAAGCAAGTTACACAGCTAGTATATTTTGTGCTTGTTCTGTAAGTTAATTAAATGCACATGATTTATCCTATGCATTTATAATTTATCCTAAAAGCAATTGCATAAAAGTAGTTCAGGCATTTTAAAATTTGTGTTTATTTTGTGTATATATTTACTGAATACCCATTTTAATGAAAAACATAATAATGACAGTGATTTATATATCTTTTCATATGTATTTCTTATTTACACTTAAAATGTCTCTGGTTGATAATGCAACAAGATTTATTGTCATGCTATTGTATGAGAAAAGGGGTGAAGTCTCAAATTAAATTATTTCTCCTATTTAAAAAAAAGAGTCAGGAAAGAAAAAAGTGAGACAAACCTCAATTGAAGGATATTTTAATACCGGTATACTGACCGGTATACTTCAAAACTATCCAGTTCATCAAAAACAAGAAAAGTCTGAAAACCTCATGTCAAGCGGAAACTTGGCGTGAGGTATACAGGGACTCTATACTCTTTTCACCTATTCTGAAAATCTGAAACTGTTCTAGTAACAAAAGTTTATCTCAAAATATGAAAAAAAATTGGGCAGGATTAAATTCAAAATTTAGGCCAAATCTGTCTGTAAACTCCATTTTTGTTATATTATATTGTGTTGCCTCACTTTTACCACTACTAAAAAAGAATTTTTTACTGTTGATGAATTTAATTTATTGTGAATTAGAGAAACAGAATTGAAGTTTAAGATCACAGGTTAAATCCTAAAGTCAGACAGCGTAAATTGGTCCTCTCAATTATTTGTCATTTTCTGTTTCGACTGTATTGTCATTAAAATTCACGCAAAAATTTATGTGTAGATAATATTTGTTGAGGGTCAACTCTTTGTCAGGCCCCGAGCCACTTACCTATTTATTTCAGGTATTCTTCATGACAACAATATAAATCATGTACAAATATTCCTGTAATACAAATGAGAAAAATAAGACAGTGAGTTACTTGACTTGCTCAAATTTATGCAACCAGTTGGTGGTGCAATCAGAAACAGGAGTTTGCCATCGATTGTTACATAATGTGTCCTCATAAGATTACTTTGTAGACTGAATTTTCAAAAAAAGAACCTTATGGAAAAAAATTAATTAATGAGAATAAATTATTTTTATGAAAAAAGGTTTATTAAATCTATAATGTTAGAGCATGTTATTAAATCTCTAATGTTAGAGCATGTTAATTAAATCTATAATGTTAGAGCATGTTATTAAATGTTTCTCTAGAGGTCCTGGCCTCATGTACTCAGGTACTGCCCAGTTGGTAGACATGTAATAATTTGTGAGTATCATAACCATGTTATAAACTCATTTCTAGTCATTAAGAACGTAGGGTACAACATTAAGAACATAGCGTGCAATTGCTCATTCACAATCTTGTTAATGTACTAAAGAATACCTTAAATTAAGCTTAAAATTAGAGCAATATTTTTTCAATTTTAACAATGAACAATATTTAATTTGCATTATATGTATATGTGTATATATATGTATGTGTATATATTATATATACACATATATAGAGATGTAAAGAGAGAGAGGCTTTACTTCTGACGCTTACTTGAATCAAAGTCATATATTTTTGCTTTTACCAAATTGGCATGAGAATTTGATAAATATTGTCACTCTTTTTAGATGTGTCCTTTTAAGTTTTCAATCATTGTAGGCAAATAGATATTTATCACTTAGATTGCAACCTATCATTTTATACAGATTCCTAAAATTAAAAAAAAAAACTTAATACTTTCATTTAGCAATATTTCTTTTAAAAAAAGAAGGTAAACATAGTAATTTGCTATACAGGGCTGGGCACAGTGGCTCACACCTGTAGTCCTAGTACTCTGCGAGGCTGAGGTGGATAGATTGAGCTTATGGGTTCAAGATCAGAATGAGCCAGAATGAGGCCCTGTCTCTACTAAAACTACAAAAAACTGAGGCAAGAGGATTGCTTGAGCCCAAGAGTTGGAGGTTACTATGAGCTATGGTGTTGCCATAGCTCTCTACCCAAGGAGATAGCTTGAAACTCTATCTTAAATTAATAATAAATTTGCTGTACAGTTATTTAAACTCAAATGGGAATAGCAGTGTTTAATGACATTATGTACAAATAGATCAGTGAAATCACAAAAAATGACCCCCTTCTAATCATGCTAAAAAGATTTCATAATTTTTCTTTAAAGTAGTTTTGTGCCTGGGCAATAAAGCACATGTATCCTAAACAGAAATTTAGGAAGAATAGTGAGTGGCACCACTTTGTTGAGGGCCCTGAAACTTGAAAATTCACAGGAAGCACAATTTTAACTACTTGGTTTTGCTGTTCTTTTAATTAAATGTCTATTTGGCTGTCCATTCGAGAAATATCTATTAGGAACACCAGGCCATTTCTTTCTAGAAACTCATTGGAAAGAAACTCATTGTTGGAAAGTATGTCTATTATATATATGTACTTCAGACAATTTACCAATAGGTTTATATTTACCTGCCTCAATATTATACATATTACTTTTGAAGCAGCAACTATATTTTATTTGCTTTTATTAATTCTCAATTACAAGTAAAAGTATTTTGGGGGGCAGGAGAAGGCTTTGTTTTTTTACTGTACATCTTATTCATTTGGCATGGTGTTCAACATAATAATCAAGCATTCATGGGATTAACTCATTAATTAAACCAACCATTCATTGTACTTCAATGGGAAAGATAAAGTAAGCTCTTTTGAATAGCTCAAAATTAATTCATGAAGATATTTGTTACGTCAAGAGTGTTTACATAGTGTGTAGGACAGTTCAATTTTCTCGTCGCCTCCAGTGTTAGACATATTACATCCTTTTATATGCCATGGTCTAAGGGGCTCTAATATATAATTATGTAAAATGCCATTGCTATATTGTATGATATTTAAAGAATTAGCAGAACATATTGTTTCATATACCTCAAAATGTGCTCTCTTTATAGAAAAACAATTGATTTTGCAGATAAGTCTTGACTTTTTAATGCTCTTCCATCCTGTTGAGCTCTCTTGGTTTTTCATAAACTCTTCCTTTAAACAACTAATGAAGGAAGAACTTGTAGAGTTTTGCAGTACAGTATTCCTGCCCTATATAATCATGATAGTACCCACTGGGCAGATGAGTTACAAAAGGCCAGAAACAAAGAAAGCAAAGTAAAACAATGAGAGAGAAGAGGAAGAAGGATCAAGAGAAAGAGAAGGAGAAGAAGGGAGAGGGGGAGAAAGGGAGGGAGAAATGAAGGAAGGGAGGGAGTGAGGGTGGAGGAAAAAAAGAAAAATGTGTCACTGAAGAAAGTTTCTCTATTATAAATTAGCTAGGCAAAGAAGATTTTATCCAATAAAATTCATTTCTACCTCTCTCTTAAGGAAACTTTCAAATCATGGCAAAAATCAGAACAAAAAAAAAGCAATGTTTTTAAGGAGATGAGTGTACTTCACCTTTTTAATAAAAAATACTAATTTTAGAATTTATCCTACATAAGTCAAAACTTCACTGTTGCCTTTAACATTCTTAAAAAGATGTGGCAATAATATTTCCATAAGGGTTTATACCCATGTTGATTTTGAAAGAATATTACTCTTGATAGAACAAGGTTGTTGTATGATTTAAAATGAGTTTTCTTGGGTATTCAAAGCTTCATACTAGTGTGTCACAGGTATGTGCAATTGATCACAGAGTCCTGAAATACTTGTATTTGTTATCCTTTCACTGTTAATTTTCCATTTGTTTCAGTTTCTTCTAAGAAATTTGCTGGGAAATAAAACTACCTTAAAAAGCTGTGGTTCAGTGGGAGACATGCACCCCCCACCATGTCATCTGAAATGGTACAGAAACAGAAACTGGGTGCCATATAAACACAGAATTGGGGGTGGCGCCTGTGGCTCAAGGGAGTAGGACACCGGCCCCATATACCAGAGACGGTGGGGTTCAAACCCAGCCCCAGCCAAAAAAAAAAAAAAAAAAAACATACACACAGAATTGGCATTTGCCACTCAGGGTACTGACATTTACCACTTGGAAGGCATTTAGAAGAAGACCCATTTGAGATAGGTCCTTTAGTCTAAGGAGAAATTAGCCAGGGAGTAGAAAATGCTTTTATGTTAAAATAAAACATGTGTAGGAAGACCAGGGAGCGGAAATGTTTCATTATGGCTGAGAACTGATAAGGAACATTGACTTAATGTTTATCTTGAATAATGTTTAGAGCTATATATATTTGCATTTTGAAACAATCTCTGGTAAGAGCAGATATTTTCTGAAGGAGATTAATAGCAGGTAAAGTTATATGGATTAAAATGTTATTGGTGATAACGGAGTCAAAATAGCAGGGTAATAAGAAAGAGAAGTTAAATATGATTAAATCAAGACCAATCGAAGAGATGGATGGTAGCTGTAGGATGTCAGAATAGGAATCTCAGATGATGCTTTCTCAGGCATATTTAGCTTGAGTGGTAAAGATACTTAGCACATCATTGAATTAAAATTTGTGACACTCAGGAATGAGAATTAGTCTGAGGATATTAATTTGAGTCATCAAATTACATAAGGCAGTTCAAGGTATGGAAATGGATGGAGTCACACAGTTAGAGCCCCTCAGTGTGTTGAATTGCTGAAGAATAGGAACTAATGAATAAAAGGAAAATAAAGCAAAGTGGCCAGAGGAATAAGAGGGAACCAGAAGTGAAAATACATCATAGAATGGAGAAAAAAAGAAAGAAGAAGAAATAAAACAAAGAAAGCATGTTTCAGAGGGTAAAGAGTAAGTCAAACAGTATTTTGGTTAATGATTTATGGTAAAAGTTATTTATATACATTTAAAAGCTATTGTGAAAGAGCCAGTTGAAAAGGACAGCTTAAAATACAGAAGAGAAAAGGTAAAGTGTAAGATCTAGGAGACGAGGAAGGCGTAGTTTAGATCTAGGAGATACAATGGGAGATTTTTCTCTCTTGATGAGAAGGACGTGGGTAAAGTCAAATAAACCTAGTATTGTTTGAAAGGACAGGTTCCTAAGACCATTCCTGTATGAGAGCTGCAGGTTTTCAATAAGGTTCTGTCTTGCTACAATGTGATGGTTATTATTATCATCATGTTATTATTTTATTTATTAACTACTATTACACCAATCTTCCACTAGAGTCCATATAACAGCCGTTACCTGAAAAATAAACTACATACTTAATCTGTAAAAGCTTAGTCGGCATCACTTTAGTTTTTCATATCTAAAAAGATTCAGCCCTGGTTGTCCTTGTCGTGCTGCTGATGGGAGCTGTCTGAGTAAGCTCCTGAAGCACTTTCTCTCCTGCAGAGTTAGGGAAAGTGGCAGTCATCTGCTGAACCTGGGGTCCAGGTTGTCTGGTGTTCATTGACACATTCCTGCCATCACACTTGGCTTCAGATCCGGAAATCCATCGTGGGAGACTTCAGAGCTTATTCATCTTCCTCAGGAAATGGCCCTAGGAAGTACTTGTCATTTCTCTCTAGCTGGTGTGGTTTCCCCTCAGTTCTTGCCAGTTCTCTGTTTCCACTGTCTGCTGTTAGATCATCACACGCTCCCTAGAAGCCGTAAAGCAGTTCTTCAGTCTCAACCCAGAGTCTATGCCTACCAGGAGCTGGGAGCAAATTAGGTAAAGCTACATGTTTAACATATGTATTTATTTATCTATCTGGTCTGGCCAAGTTGCTGGTGCCAGATTAACATAGACATATTATTTTTTCTAGAATCCAGAAATGCATCAGATTCCTTCCTTTTGCTTTGAAGTAGGTATTATCTTTAATTGCCTAATAATTCTCCCCACTAAAGAGCTTCAAAGACCCAGGGAATAAATCATACTTTTAAAATTCCATGGGTGATTCCAGGGTACAGTCTCAAATCTGAGAACCACTGCACCAGAGGAAGAAACCTGAAAGAAACTGGGGATCCTATAGTTATGAAATGGGGGGCTAGTTTACCACATAGTATCTTTTTTAATGTGGACACAAATTCTTTACAGACTATGAGATGTTGAATTATGCTGATTTTTCTCTAACGCTTCTGTGTTGGGAGTAGAAGCAGCTTTTGCTAAGGTTCTCCAATATTTCTCCAAACTCGGGATTCCTTTTTATATCACTTTTCAGACTGCACCAATGTGGATAGAAAAATGAGAAAATCATGGCTAAGCAAATGAAAATGAGCTTGAAAAGCTAAATTACAAATGAGAGGATATATAGATTTTAAAGGAGTTGTATTATGTCAGTTTGTTTTGTAGAAATCACAGCTAAACTTTTTTCTCTCCATTAAAAGTTCTGATTTTAAGGATATTAAATTAAATTAAATTATGTTCAATGACTCTCCAGCTATTGACTAACCAAGAAGTCATGATTCAGGAAATCCTGGAAAACAATTCATTCACATATGAAAATCAACCAGTATCTTAGTACAAAGGCAAATGGAATACAGTTCAGTTAATCAATACATTCTGCAAGGGAACTAGAAAAGCTTTTCTATTATTTGATTTCCAACACAGGGCCAAGCATTGTTGATCATTGTATACTGTCCTTTCCAAAATGGCATTTTTATAATGCTAAAATTATGGTACCTTGTGTATTATTTCACATATTTCACTGGTGATGTCAGCCTGATCATGTGCGTGGTGCAAAAACATTACACATTGCCTAATGTGAACTCTAGCCTTGGAGGAGATAGCTAATCATAAATTGCATGCTTTGGGGTCCATGACAACTATCACTAGGAAAGTGAATATGATTAAGGAATTTTGGAGAGGTGAATAGACTTTATGTGTGCAAGAATTTTAAAAACGTGATAAAGTACAGGTACTTCATGTGAACGTAAGAGATGCAAAGAAGAGGGGAAGACCTCTGGCAAAATCTATTGGCTAGCAACCGTCCAGTTTTATCATCCAAAGATAATATTTTGCAATAGATCACAGGAAAAAATATATGACATTTAAAGCCTCCCAAAAAAGTATGAGACTGAGACTTTTCTGCCAACTCCAACTTAGAATTATAGAATATTTTGACCTAGATGCAATTCTTAGATATCAGGAAACATTATATTAGAATAATACATACCCCTGTTCAATTGCAATTTTGCCAGTGATTTCCTATCAGATCTTAGACTAGTTATTTAAACTTTTGACTGCATTAAGGTCATGATAATTAAACAAATGGCATGTATTAAGTGTCTGACTCATAGATGACATTCCAGAAATGTTAGTTGGGGTAACTCACAGATTAAGAGCTGAGTGACTAGTCCTTGGCAGGACAAGTAGCCATTTGCAGAATTGGGACCAGAACCACAGGCTTCCGGCTTCTCTGAAATATTTTCATTTTTCCTTCTACCTCCTAAATGACAGGGAAAGATGATGATTCTTTAGCTTTCCTAAAATTTGTCCCAAGACCCTCAAACTCTTTCGAAGAAAAGATACCAATAAGTGGATTTTATATTAAATGTCTGGAGTGGATTTTATATTAAATGTCTGGAGAGTTAATTCTCAAATTACTTAAAATTAGAGCTTTGAAGTTATGGCAGAATATTTAGAATCACTCACCAATGTGTTTTTTTTTTTTTTAATTTTTTTGAGACAGAGTCTCACTATGTCACCCTTGGTAGAGTACTGTGGCATCACAGCACACAGCAACCTCAAACTCTTGGACTTAAGTGATTCTCTTGCCTCAACCTCCCAAGTTGCTGGGACTATAGGCGCCCGCTACAATGCCTGGCTGTTTTTTTATTTTATTTTGTTTTAGCAGCCCCAGGCTGGGTTCAAACCCTCCAGCCCCAGTGCATGTGGCCAGTGCACTGACAGCTGAGCTACAGCTGCCAGCCCCTCACCAATGTGTTTTTAATTTTGATTTTTTTCTTCACATGACCCTTCTCATTTTGGAGAAAGTCAGAATATATTAGATTCATCCTTTCAAGAAATGGAGGGTATGGCAAAAATAAGTAAATAATAAAAGTAAAAATAAGAAATAAGACAGGACTCATGTTCTGAATTTTAACATATATTCTTTAATCCGAGGGAGACACACTGTCTTTAGAGAAAGAGCTTTAAGTTGCATGATTAGGTGTCTTTAAGCATTAAAAGTTAAAAAGCCCTGACCAAAATAACAGGCAAAAAATTACATATTCTATGAGAACGAGTTCTCCTCACTTAGTAAAGCTCCATAAAGCACCTAAGTAAAATAGGAAGAGAAGAATGGCCTATATCCAGGCCTGCAGCCAGAATAAGTTTGAATTAAAACTTATTCTGGCTGCAGGCCTGGATATGGTGAGAGAACACCCAGCTTACTATATGGAATACTATAAAACCGCAGAATTTCCATATGAAAAGAATGTGTAAATGGAGATACCTGGCTCGTGGGAGACAAGGCCAGAGCCCTGTGGTCCCCAATATGTCCTAGAAGTGAGCAGTCATGTCACTTCATTTCCCCAGCACTGCCCTGAGGGGCGCAGCTGTGACCTGGACAAGCAGGAGTCTTGAGTGGCAGGGATGAAGAGATCACTGTGGGATATGTCACGTTACCTTCCAAATATAATATGGGAGGCTCAGCCTGTGCTGATGTGGAGGGTAATTACAGGAGCAGACAGTAGGGAGAGTCTGTAGAACACACAGATTTGAACCTCAAGTTCTGGCGCTCCATTTATGTGTTCCAACGCCAACTGGACCTCTTAAGTGCTGCATAAACTTGGCCCAGGTTTTTAACAGTTCTGTGCATCATTTTCCTATTTATAAACATGCATAGTAATAATAGTACTTACTCCACAGAGTTGTTATGAAGACTGGAAGATATATAAAGCATCTACAAATAGTATAGGGCTATGTAAGTGTTGCATAAATGTTAGCTATTTTTGCTTCTAATGGTCATGTTAGCAGATGTCAGCTATAGATAGATGTAATGCAAAAACTGGATTCTTGCCCCCTGCTTTCATCGTATTCCTTTAGACTGCTTGTTGTCTCTAAAATTTAGAACCTGTATCAAGGTGGGAGTATGGGTAGAAACAGGAGAAACCCAGACACTTAATAGAAAAAGCTTAAAGAGACTCTATGTGATCAAGTTGAGTTTTCTGCTGTGAAGTGCAATTATAAATTAAGTTCAGTTTATCTTTCTATATTTATAGATATATCCATAGATACAGATGCAGACACACTTGTGCACACATCTGTGCTCAAAACAGCACCCTTTCACTTTTAAATAATTAAGTAATCTAAGAAAGTAGTCTATGAAATTCATACCACCAAAAACTGAAGGTTTTTTTTAACTGAAAATTCCTTTTTAGTATGATGGTAAGACATTTGATACTGAGACACACACCCACACAGGGTACCAAAAAATGTATACACATTTTAAGAAAGAAAAAAAGCTGTGTTAAAATTGTAACACTCAAGTCATGCTTTCTTTCTACAATTACAAGAGATGCTCAATGTGACTGGTATTCATCTTATCAGTATAACAACGCATGACAGTTTTAATACAGTTTTTTTCTGAAAATTGTATATATTTTTGGAACCATCTGTGTGTCTGTGTATACAAAATAATGTTTGGAAACTGATATTATTAGTACAAAGACAATTAAGCATCCCTGCAAAAGATTAAGCAATATGCAAGCATAGATTTAGAGCTATAATTCTCTCACAAATATTGTTCATAAAAATATCTGTTTCATAACTACCTTAATGACTAAAAAGTAATAATAAATGAACATTGCTGTTGTCAACTCAACAAAGAGTAAGTTCACTTTCAGTTTCTTCTGCCTGTGAATTTTATCATTACTTTCTGATTTCTGATTTTAAGGTGAAATAATACTTTCAGACCAGAAACTGATGTGCATTAATCCAGAAAGACTACAGGCAAAAATATCAGCAGTTAATTATGTTTTGCTGAGAATGCTTATAATTTTGAGAATTTAAAACTTGTAGTTGCAACAGTCTCAAGATATTCAGGCTAAAAAAGAAATATAAAGAATGTCAAGTTGCTTTTAACCTTTATGGGTGGAAAGAGTGAGTGCATCTATTCATTCACGTGTTGAACTGCAATTTTGTGAACACCTCAACCACAAAGGCGGATATCATTGCTTGAAAGCTTGAGTCTGAGACTATTGGGATTATTGCTTCTTCAGACGTTCAAAGTGGAAAAATAAACTATGTTCATTAAAACTCAGAAAACGTAGTTTTAACAAAAGGCACGTTGAACAACAAAACATATTTTACATGTTTAAGTTAAATTTTTTACTTGAAATAATCTTTTTTGTCCTTATTCTATCCTTCCTCAGCCCTTTTTCTCCTTTTCCTGTCCTTTCCCAGCAGTTGGACTTCAGCGTTCACCTGTGTTAACAACTACGCTATCACTGCACTAAGATGAAACACTTTAATGAGAAACTCTTTTCTATGTTACATATGAAGAATTTTATAGCTCTGGTTCATTCCACAATTAGACTTGAGAAAGGAAACATGACATTAAAAAGTCACTTTTAAATCAGAGAAAATTATTATGGTTTGTAATTAAGAGGTAGTAGGTCAATACCTGCAAAAGACTATAGGCATGGATCCATTTATAGATAAATGGATTTATCCATGTAATAGATAAATATTGATCACTTATATCCCAGGCACAATTCTATGATGTGATGATGTTAAAGATTTTCAGTTAAGTTCTTCCAGGCACAGCCTTAATACATGTATGTAAGTGTGGAGATAATATAATGGGATGCTATAAAAACCTATGCATCAATATAAATTTGTTTATCTCATATTTCATGTATTTATCACAAGTAGTGTGAAAAAATATGGAGGAAAATTTCTGGTAGCCCTTTTTAACACAAAGAAGTCAAATTCTAGATGACAGTTTCAATCAAAAGAATAGGGAAAAGTCACAAGTGAGCATCTGGGCATTAGCAGGGTAGACAGTGCCGAATTTCTTTCACTTGGGTGGGTAGGGAGACCCTCTGAAAGGTGAGGAACAGGTGAATTAGTTGTAAAACTTTCCAATGATGAGGACATGGAATAGTAGGGCCTGGACTTATCTTCCTACTACAAACAACTAGAAAACTTAACTGATACGGGAATTTTAGGTTCTTGGTCTTTGTGATTTGAAGAATAAATCCACACACCACAGATCAGTGGTAAGACAGAATTTATTTACAGAAAAGAATACAAAAAAATACTAAAGCTCCTGGTAGAGAGAAAGAACTCAAGTGGGAAGAGAAAAGCTCTCTCTGTTTCTCTCCTGGTCTTTCCCTGTCTCCCCCTTTAGGCTCTTACTCTCGGGGTATATATAGGTGCATGGGTTCCTTGGCCAGGAAACAATGAACACAGTCCCTTCCCCGGGGCAAGGTGAATGTATGTATCAATTAATGAACACAGTTCCTTCCTCGGGGCAAGGTGAATGAATGTATCAATGAATGAACACAGTTCCTTCCCAGGGGCAAGGTGAATGAATATATCAATGAATGGACACAGTCCATTCATGGAATTGAGGCCTAGGAAATTCACATGAAATTGACCTAGGCATCGGGTATGGGGGTTCCTTATTTAGTCCTGAGTGTAAAGTGAAGGAGACACCAAGGCACGGGTGTCTCCTCGGCAGTTGTCCGGCCTTTTTGGCTATTGGAGCCTCCGGTGGGGGTTGGAGGTCCCCCTCCTTGCCTGTCATCCAGCCCGCTGGTTCTTCAGCTGGATGCCGCAGCACCCACACCGCCAAGGAGGAGGCGGCAGGTCCGCCAGCCCCGCTGAGCTGGCAGTAGCATTATACTTGGAGACAATTTCTGGAATGCAACATAGGAAAGGGGAACTCAAAGGGTTTTGATATGCTGACTACTTAAAAATTGAACTCTTGGTATGCTGAGATGACTAGAATTTATGGGTTAGAAAATATAGAGCTGACAAAAGTACACACAGATATAGTTAAAATAATCTGCTTAGGAGTCCTTGAGTTTTTAGTGAAATTTCAGGGTGCACACGTGAACAGTGAAACCCCAACAAAGGAGGAAAGCAACATCTCTAAGTAAAGAACAATTACAAAGGATTTGTAAGACACTTTCCGTTGTTCAAGCTCTGATCATGAAGACTAATCAGTACGAGAGACGTGGGTTAGACTCCAGAAGGATCATGCCTTCATAATAGGGCTAAAATAAATACTTCTCTAGACTTATCCTAAATGAACAAACATTTTTAAAAGATTAAAATAAAAAAAAGCTTTGAAGAGTCAGAAACTCAAGATCCTAGTTAATGAGTCATCAATAGCTCATCAGTAAAAGAAAAGCCTATTTTTATTATCACCTGCTTTAAACGTTAACTTGGGTTTGAGGAAGATGGGAATGGGAAGATAGAATAGGAAAGGATATCTGCACTTCACGGTGCAAAGCTCAGTTGGATTTGGATCTTTAAACTGGCTCTTTTTAATGCTCTTTATTCAAGTTATGTGTGTAGGATATAAACACCTTCTTTTCCTAGCCAAAAACTGAATGGTCAATAGTGAGTTTCTGCTTCTGTCAAAGAAGAGTAAGCTTGCTTTCATGCATGTGACTTAACTCTAGAACCTGAGCTCTAGGTAATAAAGGAATGTATGCTCTTCTCTGTGCCAAATTCTTGTTTAAATGTTTTTTTTGAAGAAAGGGGAGAGTTGACACAATCCTGGGTGGGCAGTGGGCACTCCGTGGTTCTCTTTGGGATTCCCTATCCAGAAGACACAGTGTGTTGGGCCTCTCCACCAAGAAGTCAATCCAAATAAAATCAGGCCGGGGTCAGAAGAGTGGAAAAGAGTTCTTTCTCTTTTGTATGTAAATGAAAGCACCAGTGACAGCTGGAAATAGTATAAATTAAATACCTAGAAGGAGGTTAAGCACAGAGAAAAGAAAAGAAGATGCCAATCAATTCTCTACTTCTCCAAATTAGATAAGGATCTAACAACTAGTGTTCACAACAACAACCAACTCAGCTATTCCTGTGTCTTGATTTCAATAATCTAGTTCTTACTTGATTTATGTTTCTTTGTTTTTATTTTAAGAGATTTACTGATACAAGTGTTTTTCATTGTTGGGGCTGTTATAAGAATGAATTGTATAATGTTGTAGTCCCCTCTTTTAGTGTACTCATCACCAGAATGGCATACATGGTACTCAGTAGGTACGGTAGGTGACTTATCCCTCACCCCCTACCTATTCTCCCTCCTTCTTGGTTTCTAATGTTTGCCACTCCACTCTATAATCATGGATACCTTAAGAAAAGAAATAGCAGAGGATGTCAACAAATGGAAGGACATACCATGCTCATGGCTGAGAAGAGCCTACATTGTTAAGATGTCCATGTTTTGGGGAGTGCCTGTGGCTCAAAGGAGTAGGGCGCTGTCCCCATATGCCCAAGGTGGTGGGTTCAAACCCAACCCTGGCCAAAAACTGCAAAAAAAAAGTCTATATTTTGCAAAGTAATCTAAAGATCCAAAGCCATCCCTATAAAAAATACCAGCATCAAGCTCGGCACCTGTGGCTCAAGCAGCTAAGGTGCCAGCCACATACACCTGAGCTGATCGGTTCAAATCCAGCTTGGGCCCACCAAACAACAATGACGGCTGCAACCAAAAAGCAGTCCGGCGTTGCGGCAGGTGCCTGTAGTCCGAGCTACTTGGGAGATGGAGACAGGAGAATCACTTGAGCCCAGGAGTTGGAGGTTGCTGTGAGCTGTGATGCCATAGTACTCTACCCAGGGTGACAGCTTGAGGCTCTGTCTCAAAAAAAAAAAAAAAAAGCAAACATCATAATTTCAAGACTTGGAAAAAATAATTCTTCATGTTGTATGGAACCAGAGAAAAACTCATAAATCTAAAGCAGTTCTTGGTAATAAAAACAAAGCCAGGCGCAGCAGCATACCATACTTTAGGCTATACTACAAGGCCATAGTGGTCATAACAGCATGGTACTGGCACAAAAATGGAGACATAGACATATTAAAATAGAAAACCAGGAAATGAAACTAACATCTTACAACCACCTAAACCAAACAAGAACATACACTGGGGCAAAAGGTCTCTTTTCAATAAATGGTGCTGCAAGAACTGGATATGCACATGTAAAAGACTGAAACTGGATCTGGACCTTTCTCCACTCACTAAAATTGATTCAAGATGGATAAAAGACCTAAATTTAAGACATAAAATGATAAAAGTCCTCAAAGAAAGCATAGAAAAAAACACTTGATAATATCAGCCTGGGAAAGACTTTATGAAGAAGACTTCTGTGGCAATTGCAACAACAACAAAAATAAACAAATGAGACCTAATAAAACTGAAAAGCTTCTGAGCAGCTAAGGAGACAACAACCGAAGCAAATAGACAACCTACACAATGGGAAAGGATATTTGCATATTTTGAATCAGACAAAAGCTTGATAACTAGGTTCTATACAGAATTCAAATTAACCCACATGAAAAAAAAAGCCGACAATCACATATATCAATGGGCAAGAGAGATGAACAGAACCTTCTCTAAAGAAGACAGATGAATGGCTAGCAAACATATGGAAAAATGCTCATTGTCTCTAATTATTACAGAAATGCAAATCAAAACCACCCTGAGGTATATCTAACCCCAGTGAGAATGACTCACATCACAAAATCTCAAAACTGCACATGCTCGTGTGGATGTGGAAAGAAAGGAACACTTTTACATTGCTGGTAGGACTGCAAACTAATACCACCTTTTTGGAAGGAAGTATAGAGAACCTTCAAAGAACTCAATCTGTTTGATCCTGCAATCCCAATACTGGGCATCTACCCAGAAGGAAAAAAATCCTTTTACCATAAGGACACTTGCAGGAGACTATTTATTGCCGATTTGTTTACAATCACCAAAATGTGGAAACAGCCTAAATGGCCATCAACCAAAAAATGGATTAGCAAGCTGTTGTATATGTACACCATGGGAATACTATTCAGCCATCAAAAAAGATGGAGACTTTGCAGCCTTTATATTCACATGGATGGAAGTGGAACACATTCTTCTTATTAAATCATCACAATAATGGACAATCATGAATCCTATGTACTCAATTTTTATATGAGGACAATTAATGGCCTAGTACATGGTGGGGGTGGGGGAAGGGGAGATCACAGAGAGAGAGAAGGAGGGAGGCGGGTGGGGGAAAGGAAGAGCAGAGAGAGGGAAGGAGGGGTGGGTGGGAAAAGGGAAGAGCAAAGAGAGGTTAGGAGGGAGTAGGGATCTTGATGTATGACACACCTTTTGGGGGCAAGCCACAGCTATAAGAGGGACTGTACCTAACAAATGCAATCAGTGTAACCTGGTTTATTGTACTCTCAAAGAATGCCCAACAATAAAAAGAAAAAATTTCTCCATTGACAGGATTAAACGTATCATTTTGATAACATCTTAATATAAGACTTCCCCTCAGTAATGTACTCCTGAAAAATAATATGACTATTATATGACTCTACTGGTAAATACATTAGAATAAAAATAATAGCAATAGAAAATTACAAAGAAGAAAAGCTATAGGTTTATCATTCAAAATAAAATTAATCAAACTGCATTATTTGGTTATAAAATTATTGTTCAAAGGAGAAACATACACATGCACACAGAAGTTTGGCAAACAAATTCTTAAATGTTAATTCTGTATACCTATTTTAGTGGAAATGATTAGAAAGATCCATTTTCTATTAAGCAAATAAATAATTTATAAACAACCTGGTCATGTTGAGGTTATTTCCTGAATCATAATAATCCACGAAAATTAAATTATAATTATGTTATACCATACATTTAAGTGATGTTTGTTCCTACCTTATACTCGCAGCAAACCTAGGACCAAATTCCTTGAGACAGCAAATACAGTGATCAGAAACACAAGAACATTATTTTGACCATTACAAATAGAAAATGCCCCACTGATTACCCTTCTTCCATCCAACCTCCCAGAGGGACTACATCTATGGTACATTTTGCAAGGGTACATGTCAAATCTATTAAGTGTAGAGTATAAACGTCTTTTTTTTTTTTTTTTTTTTGAGACAGAGCCTCAAGCTGTCACCCTAGGTAGAGTGCTGTGGCATCACAGCTCACAGCACCCTCCAACCTCTGGGTTCAAGCAAGTCTCCTGCCTCCACCTCCCAAGTAGCTGGGACTACAGGCACCCACCACAACACCGGGCCATTTTTTGGTTGTAACCATCATTGTTGTTTGGCAGGCCCAGGCTGGATTCGAACCTGCCAACTCAGGTGTATGTGGCTGGCACCTTAGCTGTTTGAGCCACAGGTGCCCAGCCGAGTATAAACGTCTTAACACAATAATTAAGTAAGTGAGGCGAAGGCTATGTTAACCAGTTTGATGTAAGAATTCCAAACTGTATATAAAATCAACAAATTGTACCCAATAAATGCATTAATGTGTACATCTATGATTTAATAAAAATAAAAAAGAAATAGAATCTATTTTATTTTCAATTTGACAGGGCAGATTGTATAAACTTCCATAGGCAAAATGATAATTTCTTTCTATTTTGCAGTCATCTATCATTGTATTTTTTTATTTCAAATTAATATGAGGGTACACATTCTTAGATTATGACTAGAATATATTTCTACCTTCCTGGTTTGCAGTGATAGTATAGACTTCTGGATTTGCTTCTGTGAAAAATCATAGCAAATTTCTTTTACTATTATTTCCTTTAATACACAGGCGACTATGCACTATTTTTGGTGTGTTAATGGTTATGTCTACTCCAAGTCATGTAGTTATCTTTGATTAAATCCTTCACCTATACAAGTGATGTCACCATAATATTTTCTACAATATCTGAAAGAATGTGTTACTGGGAACACTTGTCATTTTCTTTCCCATCCATAATGCTGAAAAAGCCATTGCAATTCTGATAAGTTTTAAATTGGTTAGGCAGGAGCATATTACTCTGGCCACATCTTCCTGAAACAAAAATGAGAATTTATACAGGATATAGTGGGATATAGTCTTTGTAAGGCTAAAGATAAATATATCTTAGTTCCTGAAGACTTATGATGCCTGAACAAATCATACAATTTTATTATTGTTATGTATTTACCTGAATTGTTTTATGTAAATATGCACTACAAAAATTTGAGAAACCATACTATTTTACACAGCTCTAGGGTTAAGAGCTTAGTATCATTACCCAAACTACAATGCATAGTAATTTCAAGTACAAAAATAAACGAAATTTGAAGGAGATAGTTTTAAATTGAAATACTTTTATAACACTAAAGATAATGTTGGAAAATAAAAATAAATCAATTGAAGCATTTTATATTTATATACGATCCCTATAAGTTAGTAAAAAATATATAATAACTAGCTAACTAAATGGTGATTTTTTTTTAATTTGGAGAGTGTGGTGATTTACTTCAGTATCATACATACCATACATATTTTTCAAGTAGCTTAGAGAATTTGAGATATATATATATATGTGTGTATGTGTTTATTATCTGATGTAAGCAACAAAATATTGACCATAATTGGCAAATTTAAATCTTTATAATTTTTTGAACTTATAATTGACAAAACAATTATATATTAGTACATTATTATCCATTATTTATAAATAATTTGTGTATGTTATTATATTTATAGAGTACAATGTGATATTTTAATGCATATAATATTTTATAATGATTAAATCAGGGTAATACCATCTTCCTAATTTTAAATGTTTATTTTTTCTTTATACTTATAACATCCCAAATCTTTTCTTCTAGCTATCTTGTAATGTACAACAAGTTTTTATTTGCTATAGTCACTCTGATGTATAATGGAACATCAGAATTTCCATGGAATGCCAGACCTTGTACCTAACAATCAGACTTTCCTGTTATCCTTTCCTCTCACCTCCTCAGCCTCTGATAACCACTACTCTACATTCTACATCTATGAAATTGATATCTTAAATATTTCCTATATGAATAATGTCATTCAGTGTTAGTCTTTCTATACCTGGCTTATTTTGCTTAACATAATGGCCTCCAGCTTCATCCATGTAGCCATAAATGACAGGATTTCATTCTGCTTTGTGGCTGAATAGTATTCCATTGGTGGTTTCAATTTGCATTCCCATGACAATTAGTGGTGGTGAGTACTTTTTCAAATATCTGTTCGCCATTCATATGTCTTCTTTTCAGAAATGTTTGCTAAAGTCTTTTGTCCATTTTAAACTGGATTATTTGGTTTTCTGGCTATTGAGTTGTTTGAATTTCTTATACAGCCTGGATATTAATTCCTTCATCAGATGCCTAATTGACAAAGAATTTTTCCCATTCTGTAGATTGCCTATTCATTCTATTGATTCTTTCTTTCTTTCTTTTTTTTTTTTTTTTGTTATTTTTATTGTTGAGGATTCATTGAAGGCACAAGAAACCATGTTACACTGATTGCATTTGTTGGGTTGATTATTTATTTTGCTGTGCAGAAGCTCTTTAATTTGTTGTAAAAGCACTTGCTAATTTTTGTTTTTGTTCACTATGTTTTTGAGGCCTTTTTCAAAAAGTTGAATTTCATGAGCATTTTCCCTAAATTTCCTTCTAGTAATTTCATATTTTCATGTTATTTATTTAAATCAGTAATCTATATAGAATTGATTTTTTGTGTATATCAGGAAACATTCTTCAGCATGCACTATCATTCTTTTTACACCATTTATTGAAGTCATTCTCCTTTCTGGAGTGTGTGCTCTTGGCAATTTTCTAAAAAAATAGGTTGACTGCAAATACATGAATTGATTTCTGGATTTTCTATTTTGTTCCATTGGTCTATAGATCTTTGTGCCAATACCATGCTGTTTTGGTTACTGTAGCTTTGCTGTGTATTTTAAAGTCACATGGTGTGATGCCTCCAGCTTTGTACCTTTTGCTCAAGATTGCTTTGGCTGCCTAGGGCCTTTGTCATTTACATATGAATCTTAAAATTGTTTTTCTTTTGTTTTTTGTGAAGGGTATCACTGGCATGCTTATAGGGATTGCCCTGAATATACAGATTGCTTTAGGTAACATGGACATATTAACAATATTAATTCTTCCAATCCATGGGCATTGGATATCTTTCCACTTATTTCTGTCTTCTTCAAGTAACCTGCCTCAAAATACTAGCAAACCAAATTCAACAAAACATTAAAAATATCATTAACAGTGATCAAGTGTGATTTATCCCACATAAGCAAGAAGATGTTTGACTATACACAGATCAATAAATATGATACAATACAAGGTCACAAAGTATATGATAGATACTATAAAAGCATTTGATAAACTTTAACATTCCTTCATAATAAAAAGCCCAAATAAGTTGGCTATAGAAGAAACAAACTTCAACACAATAAAGGACATGTATGACAAAGCCACAGCTAACATCATACTGATCACAGAAAAGTTGAAAGCTTTCCTTCTAAGATCTGGAACAAGATAAGAATGTCTATTTTCACCACATGTATTTAATATTGTACTGGAAATTTTAGCTAGAGAAATTAAGCAAGAGAAAGTAATAAAGAATACCCAAATTTGAAACCAGGAAGTCAAATTTTCCTTCTTTTGCAGATGACATCATGTATATGTGTACATGCACATTATATACACATAACTACTCGAAAGGCTACACCAAAAAACTGTTAGATGAATTTACTAAAGTTGCAGGGTACAAAATCAACACATGAAAATATAGGACTTGTAATTCTAATGAAAAACCATCTGGAAAAATACTGGGAAAACAAACCCATTTACGATAGCAATAAAAATGTAAAATATCTAGGAATAAACTTAACCAAGGAGGATAAAGATATCTGCAATTAAAACTATGAAACATTTGTGCAGTTTTAACTCAAAACCCTGTGTGAAGGGTCTCAGAATTTCCAAATATCAAAATATAGTGCCTAGACAAATAAATAGATATGAAGTGTTTATTCACAATAATTTATTAGTTATGATCTCATTACTTTAAATGGATCATGAAGCTAGTAAGTAGACTTCTTTAACCCTAGCTTAATTTGGCTGGCCATGGTGTCTCACGCCTGTAAACCCAACACTCTCGGAATCCAAGATGGCTGGGTCACCTGAGCTCATGAGTTTGAGACCAGCCTGAGCAAGAATGAGATTCCATCTCTAAAATTACTGGGCACTGTGGTCAGCTCCTGAAGTCCCAGCTACTTGGGAGGCTGAGACAAAGGAATCAATTGAACCCAAGAGTTTGAGGTTGCTGTAAGCTCTGATGCCACAATACCCTATCGAGGGTAACAAGTAAGACTCTGTCTAAAAAAAAGAAAAAGAAGACTAGCTTAGTTTTGTGAAATTAGATTGCTGAAATGTCAAAATTATATTAAGGAGGTAGATCTGAAAGTATCCTTGATATCAATAGCTCTATTCATTTATTTAAATTCTTTAAAATTTCCATTAATATTTAATAAGCATAGGCTTTCCTTTAACATGAATAGCACAGTAAAAGATTGCATGTCTATAAGAAAGTACTTTTTTTAATTTTTCAAAAATAATAGCACCATTTTTCAACACAGTAATTAAAATTTAATTAAAGTATATGATTACTGTTACTCTTTGTCCAAAATTCACATTTTGATATATAGAAGAATAGCAAATCTTGATTTTTATCTTCCAAATTCAATGCTCCACTTAGGAATTCAAACATTTTTATAGGAAAATATTCAAACATTTCAAAAACTCATCAAAATAAAACAAGAGTAGATGGACCAGGAAGTCATTTCTTCCTTCTTCCTAGGATGGGAGAAGTCAGGGGGAAGAAGAATTAATTCACAGAATACAATATGCTCATAAAGAGGTGCTTATTTTAGTGAATAAATAAACATATGCTTAAGTGAAGAGGTTTTGACATGATCCCTTCTACAGCATTCATTTATAAAAGTGAAAGATTTCAAAAATCATTGTCCAAAGTAAAGAAAACTAATTCCAAGAAAAATCAGGATTATGTGCAGTTACTAAATTTCAAAAGTCTCCAAGTTCCCACTTGAAAGAATTCTCCGTGAGATTTTACCCACCGTAAATCTATTGCTTTTGGTGGCCCACATTTTTGTGGCTGTGCATTTTCATGTTCATTATTCTAATGTCCCTTTCTATTCATTCCTCCAAATCACAAACTTTTTGTCATTCTATTCTGTCCTTCTATTATTTTCCTAGTAGTCATACATCTGTTGGGGTGTCTATTATGATTATGTTCATGATAATATATAGTCCATAAACCCATTAGAGGTCTTAACTAAACAGCATGAGGAAATATAAACATTTGTAGTTGACAAAGGTCTTCTAGACGTCATAGAAGAATCACTAATTACTACTGAAATAAAAAGATTGAATGATAGCTAAACATTAATTTTTATAATATTCATTAGAATGTTTATTTATTCCTGTGAAAATAAGGGGGTCTCAAATGTATACACATATACATGTGTATGTACAAGGGCATGTACACATATGTGTTTTGTGCAGATTTTCATTTGTGTGTATGCAGGTGTTTGTGCCATTGTATGTGTGCTTGTGCACATGTTATATCTTCATAATATGCACACATGCATGTGGACCAGTTTCAACCCTTGTGTGTGTGCACATATTTATTTTCTTATGTATGTACATTATAATATAAAATATGCATGGTGTGTAAATGTTTTGCACACGTGAGTAGAAGAAACTGATTTTTATAGCAGTAGTCAACATAAATGGTCTGAGTAGAAATTGAACAATTAAGGAGAACTATGAAAACTATCAAGAACAAATATTTGCCACATTTTATGAGCCATGAGATGACTTTCCTTTATTAGTATTGTTTTCTGTTCTCTTAAATCTTCAAGATAATATTGCATAAAATTTTAATGAAATAAAGAGTAGTTTATTTGGAGGGCTTTGTCTTGTACCTACAAATGATTGCAAAAATTAAGTTACAAATTATGAACTTATTTACCTAGTAGTAAAGAACTCATGTGTTGTCTCCAATAAACATTTCTTTCTCAAACGGTAGAATACTTAAAAATAATCATAGGGAGATATGCTTGCAATCTAACCTTAGGAATTCAACAAGCATTGAGTAGATTACAGAAATCTAAATTTTTATGACATATCCTGGGTGATTTTAATGCAACTGGTCCATGAATCACAGTTAGAGAAAAAGAGTACAGTGCTACAATTTGAATTTTATAGATTTTCTCCAGCACAAGAAACTAAATAGAACACAGAAATTGAAATTTCTATGCAGTTTCTGCCAAGTACACAGAAATCCTACGAAGTTACTTCTTGCATTACAAATGTTCACATTTGGAGGAACGCCTGTAACTACTTAATTTATCTAGTGAGTGGATTTGAACATATTGCAGGTTTCAATGCAGGTAGAATAGATTAGACTCAAGCAATGCACTTCATACAGGCTTGTAGAGTTAGGATTCTTGGTAAATATTAATTAAACCACTATAAACTCATGAGGTACTAGGAAAAAAAGGTAAGAGTCAGATTTAAAAATACGTATTTAAAGTCATTTGGGATCTCAATTGTTAATGATTCCTCCCTTGATGAATATTATGGTAGCAGTCGAGTGGAACGCACCTGCTGTGCTGCTCCTGAGACAAGTCCATACTGCCATTGCACTGACCCCAGAGGAATGTTGATGGTAACATCAGTTAGGCAGATGTGACAGGAGAGTAGCACTGGCTGCAGCAGTCAAAGGAATCCAGAGTCACATGCTGCAAATACACAGCACATTAAATGACATATTAGACCACATGAGATGCTTTGGCACTCTCAGTCTGTGAAAGACCACAGATGATTTATTTCTCAAGGACAATATATATTAGTAGGGATATGGATGTCCTTCACTGATTTTTTTTTTTTGGTATCATTTGCTATTAAAAGTAATTCAGACAAGTTATTACTCAACTAAGTCATATTTCAGCAAGATCAGCAAAACCTGATCGCTCTGTTGGTTACCTTGTGTGAAACAGAGTAAAGATTTGTATTAGTCCCGTCTTTATAATCTGGGGCTCCAGAACAGGTCCAGGTGAACGATGAACTGAGTATGTTGGCTATGAGGAAGAAAAGAAAGCCCATCAGCCTTTATTAACAACCCTCACAGACAGGATTTAATAATGTCAGATCACATAAGCAATAGCCAAATTCTCCAATAGTTTTACTGGAAGTAATTTTATGACTCAGATAAGTAGAAAATTCATTATATAGTATCTGCATAAATTATTTGTTTTGCATCTCTGTAAAATTATCTTAATAAAATATCTTTTAATTGGAGAAAATCATATTGCTTATCTATAAGCCACCTTTTCAAAATAAAGGCAAGAATACCATGAATCATTCTTACATAGTGATGCTCAGAATGTTTTTTAAGAAAACTGTGATGAATAAAACTATTTCTTAGACCTCAAAGTGATCTATGGATTATATAGCCTATAGACTTACAGTGGAAGTGAGACAATAAATCATAAAAACTGGTACACAGCTATGGTAATATTTTCAGAGATAGTAAAATAAATTAACACAAATTATATTTAAAAGTAGATATTATTAAATAAATGAAAATACACGTGAAAATATATGTATATAGTTTAAAACTACTCTGTAATTATTTATTCAACATTTTACCAACTTGTTACTTATGAGTGTTGTATTAGTGTTTTCCAAAGAAAAAGAAACAATAGGGTATTGTTTTACATATATATACATATATATATGTATGTATGTGTATACACATACAAATAAATATAAGATATGATGTAAATATGTGCATATATTATAAGAAATCAGCTTATGCAGTTATGGAGGCTGAGAAGTCCCAAGATCTGCAGTAGGAAAGCTAGGAACCCAGGAGAACTGATAGGATGGTTTCAGTCTCAGAGCTGATAGGCTTGTAACCCATGAAAAGCATGTTTCAGTTCAAGTCGAAAGCCAGGAAAAGACCAATGTCCCAACTCAGTAGTCAGGCAACAAAGATTTTCTCTTTCTCATCAAAGGGATAGCCTTTTTCTTCTATTCAAATCTGCACTTGATAGAACAAGGCCCACACACATTAGGGAGGACAATCTGCTTTACTCAGTCTATAGATTCAGTCAACTCTCATCTAAAAACATCCTCAGAGTCACAACCTTAGCATTGTCTGGGGCACCTCATGATCTAATCAAGCAAACACATAGAAGTAACCATTACAAGTGTGTTCACTTATTTTCAACTTATTTGTTCCCCAGGAACAAGCAGCTGCAGGCACTGGAGATGAGGTGTTGAACCAAAAGTGAATAAACCACTGCCCTTCTAAGCTCACATTCTAACAAACAAGATGAACAAGCAAAATGTAATAGGCTGGAGGTTTGTAATTATTAGTGAAGAAAAAACATCAGGGACACTGTATGCATTTCTTCAAGGATTTTGTTGAAGAAAACAAAATTTTATAATAAAATAGGGGGCCATGGAATACCTCATAGAGATGCTTAGATTTAAATAGAGATTTAAAGCTGTTGAGGAGAAAATTATATGGCTATTTCTGTAGGAATAGCATTTCAGTCAGAGGGAACAGCAACAGAAAAGGCCATCATAAAGACAATGTTTGGGATATTTAAGAAAGATAAGGAGGTTGCTCGGGAATAAAC
This sequence comes from Arctocebus calabarensis, assembly GCA_963573935.1. NCBI lineage: Eukaryota > Metazoa > Chordata > Mammalia > Primates > Lorisidae > Arctocebus > Arctocebus calabarensis. The sequence continues at coordinate 6,120 of CAUYON010077706.1, read as the reverse complement.
AAAGGAAAGAATACTAGGAGAATAATCTAAAGCGGCAGCAGCAACAGGTCAACCATGAACTGCATACACCATGTAGATCTTTGTAGGTTAATGAAATTTAAGAATTTTGACTTTCTTTTTTCCTAATGAGAAGGGAAACTATCTTTTGTGAACTTTCGTATAAATCTTGGTTATTTAGAAAGGCATACCAATTCTTCCGATCATTAAAAAATAATGGCTCTATTACATGTTCAAAGTAATTGTGTTAGAAACCAGAAACGTACAAGTGGAGAAATGAGACATATTACTGTCCCTCACTGAGCTGAAATTCTGGTTAAGAGACAACCATTTTTACGAAGCCACAAGTATTTAACTAAATTCTGTAAGTGAAGATTTTATGAGGTGCCTTGTTAGCACATAGGAGAGGCAAAGTTTTTCTCCGAAGGAACATGACATCCACTCTGAGTCATGAAAGATCAGTGTAAAATCAGTCACGGAGAGAGAGAAGCAGGGCTCTTGCATGTGTGTGTGTGCACGCATGTGTATAAGATATGTGGTTGTGAAAGCAAAGCAAATGCCAGACAGAAGGTCCATCATGTTGAAAAGTTTACATTTGATATATGTATTTAAGCAAACAAGAAGCAGTATTAAAGGGATTGAGGGGTGGGTAGAAAGTTCTAGTAAGGTGTGTGGTATCTCAATGTGCCTTTATTTCTTAAAGCACTGTGTTCTGGGTCACTAGGAAACACAAAACATTTTATAACTAAATAGTGATTATTTCAATTTTATTTTAGAAAGATCAACTTGGCTACAGAAAAAGTTAGAAGGGTAGTCATCAAGCTGTTAGAATATTTCAGGCAAAATGTAATAAAGGCCGCTGTTTGGCAATGAACTAAAGATAAGGAAGGTGCAAGAGATAGATCTAAGGCATTAAACAGGTAAAATTTGTCACACTCAGTGATTTATTGGTTATCAGGACAATAAAGAAGAAGGATGATTACCTGGTGTCTGGTTCGAGCAAATAGGATGCCATTAATGAAATAAGAAATGCTGGAGGAAAAGCAGTTCATGAAGAGAGGTCAAGTTCAATCTAAGATCCTTAACTTAAGTGGTTATGTTCAAAATATTTTTTGATTTATGAGTTTGCAGCTATGGAGAAATATCTGAGAGAAGATACACATTTGCAAAGCCATGGTAATTTAAGACAACAGAATAAACAAGATTGTTCAAGGGTGTGTACAAAATTTGAACTTAAAAGAAACTCCAGTGGAACTTTTAATAATACCAACGATGGCATAAATGTACTCATGATCTATGTACAAATGACTTAATAAAAAAAAAAGATTCCCAATGATTGAGAGATTATAAAAAGAAGAAGAAAACAGGAAGAGATATAGGAAGAAAATTAACAAGTTATGAGATCTCAGAAAAGAAAGAAAAATATTTTCAATAAGGAGAGAATGGCCAGTGTTTGTGAACTACAGACTCTCCATTCTATTCTCTTGTTACAGCCTTTGTTACTGAAAGGGGTTCAAGGATGAGTGTAGGGAACAGAAACAGAGGAAGGTACATAAGCTATTATAAACTGATGTGGTTCTAATATTTTAAAGCCTTAAAAAGAGTCGTGTTTCATTCATCAGTCACCATCTAAAGTCTGAATTAAGTTCACAAGAAAATGGTATAAATCATTTACATCCTCTAAATGGCAGGCATTTGATTACCTCTGGATGAGTTTGGCCAGAAATAAGGACTGTGTCAGCTGGAAAGGAATCCACTCAACTCTAGCAGGCAGCTCCACTGCTGTGTGTTTTGTCAGTAGCATACCTCACTACTGAGGGCAAACTCTTCAGATAATTACAAACACAAAGTCTGCAATTCCAGCCAAGGTCATATTTCAGAAAAACCATCTATGAAGAGCAGGAAACTCTAGTTTGCCAAACAAAGGGGCCAATAGTAAAGTTGATGTTGTTCCAGTTGGGTCACTGCCAAGGAAGGCAAGCTATAGGGAGACTGGGAAAGTCTAAGAATCTAAAATGTCAGGGCAATAGATTATATCCAAATGGGTGAACCATGGAGCAAGACAGGATACCATCAAACACGATGCTAAGGAATGAAGCAGCAGGAAATCAGGAGACAAATTATGTCTGACAGGAGAGGAGAAGGAGCCCCATCTGTGTTCTGAGTCATGGGCCAGAGCCTTAGTGCTGCCATTTTAAAATGTCAAAGGCAACATGTCCAGCAAGAAACTCAGATAAATGAAAGTCCAAACACCAGCTTTCCTAAGTCACTGTGCCCTGAACCACTCTCTCTATAGTTCTTAATCTTTAGAGTCCAGGCCAGATGATTTCTTTAAACAAAACAAAACAAAACAAAACAAAACAAAACAAAAAAAGCTGAGGAGGATGGAGGGAGTAGGAATTTATTACATCTTCTACAAGTAAATGATGGGGAATTACTGAAAAATGCAAATTGTTCCTGACATTGATAAAATTAAGATAGATGAGATTAAACATTTTAGCAATTGTACAAGTAGAAGAAAATATAAAAACCAACACTCATGTATTTGTAGGGGCAAAATCCGTTTCCTAGGGGGAAATAAATACCCCCAATGGGTCTCATAATTCAGTACTTTTAGGTGATTCCATTGTCAGCTTGTCACCAATAAGATGATGCTGAGCAGGGCCAGGCATGGTGGCTCACATCTGGTGATCCTCGCACTCCAGGAGGCCGAGGTGGGTTGATTACTTGAGCTCAAGTTTGAGACCAGCCTGAGCACAAAAGAGACCCTGTCTCTACTAAAACTAAAAAACTGAGGAAGAGGATCACTTGAGCCTGAATTGGAGGTTGCTGAGCAAAACAACAAAAATGATCATCAAATAAATTTCTCCTTAGAACCTGAAAGGTTGTTGCTATTCCACTTGGATGTAAGGACTGGCAGGGCACGACTGGAAAGAAAACACTCACACTCAGTTATTAGCAGTGCAATAACTGATGAGGCTGGACAGGCAGCAAACACATCTGAATAAGAATGGCAAAGAATTACTGCCTCTGAAAGCCTCAGGGGTCTTTTATGGAGCAAAGTTAATTATAGAAAGGCCTTTACCCTGGGTAAACAGTGAGGAAGTAAAAAAAAAAAAGCAGAAGAAAACAAATGTCACGTAGTCACAAAATCATAAAACAAAAATTAAGAAGGAAAACAATGCTTTAAAGGTAACCTATAACTTTATTGATTCCAGTTTACTCAGACTTACACAGTCAGATCTTAAGCATGTAATTGCTAAGCATTCTGTTTGAACTTCTAGGGTGGTGCTAGCCACTGCTGTGAGCAGAGTGGGGCGTTATCAACCTCGGGCTTCCTTGCCTCCTAGACATGATATCAATCTTCTCACAATATCGGTGGCCATGTGGTTGGCTCCTCAGCACCTGGTCTTTATTTCCTTTATTTCTCCATTTCCATTTTCTTCTGCTCCCTCTCACAACCACTTACATGGTTGTTATCTTCTGGAAATTCTGGTTATCATAAGCTACACCCTAATTTGATTTTCCCAAACTGACATCATGTTTTTTGATCAGTTTCTTAATGGTCATCCAGATTTCTAGTCCATGAAATTCAAGCTCTTTAATCTGTTCTGCAAAGTCTTGTCTGATCAAAGATAAAGTTCTGTATTCAGGTTAAACCCTCTTGTCCTCTAGAATCCATGCTCTCTCACCTACTCAAGAACGATGTTCCACTTACCCACTCTGGCTTACATCCATTTTACTCATATACCTGATTATTTCCATTAACGTATTGTCATCTTTCTGTCCAAAAAAGAAAACTAGAAAAACAACAAAAAAACTTCCTTGATTGAAATACAGTTTGCTCATCTTGAAAGCAAAACTCTCTAAAGAACATTGACTCCATCGCCCCTTTCATTTCTTTTGAGTCCTTTCCAATGAATCTTTTGTCTGTCCTGCTCTACAGAAACTTCTCCTGGCAATTTCCCCAGTGTGAAAAAGGAGTTGTAGAACTTCTGTGGTATTAATTCATCCTTGTCCAGCAATCGCAATAGAAACCACAGAAAACAGACTTAAATTAACATGGAATTTGAAAGATCCTGACATAGACGCTTGGTGAAGATAATGCTATGATTTAGCCTAAATAGCTAGCATAAGTAGATAAGTAAAAAATTTTAAATTATTTGCATGCATTTTACCATAAAATTTAAGTTGAATTTATATTCTGTATCTAATGTCATGAAGTTTGTATTGAAGTGTGTTTGCTAAGAAATATTAAATAAATAAATAAATAAATAAATAAATAAATAAATAAATAAATAAAATATTTCAAATAATCCTAGAAGGGTTCTTTTAATGTTTCTAAAGCCTCTACACACAAAGTTTGAAACGTTTAAGCCTTGCTTCAGGAAGCGACTTTTGTTAAAATATGTCCTATTCAAAAGATGTAGCTCATTTAGAGTTGGAAGTATGTCTGTTCTGTGAAGTTATATCAGTTAACCCACATTTCGTATCACTGACTTTCTCTGCCCTGATTAAGTGGCTTGATTTTGCTTCAGGGTCAGTGTGCACTTGAACACGCGTTCTTTTTACTTCCTCCCTAAGTCTGTTAGTAATAAAACTCATGATTCTAAGGAAAAAAAAAAAAAAAGAATAAAAATTGAGTTTTTCCCTAACAATGTCTTCTGCTTAACCAATTCTTATGAATAATTTCTATTTCTTGCCTAATTTATGTGACTTCCTAGCTGGTTACTTTCCCTAAAGCCTGTCTTCACTTACTTCATGCTCTCTTGATTTTCCACTGTCCACTCTGGCTGCTCCTTCTCAGTCCTGTTTGTTGATGCTTCTTCATCCTCCTTACCCACCCTTAGTAATCACACCTAATGTCTCTTCTCTTCCTTCAGCTGTGTGACTTCAGCACCATCTATACCTTTCCAATTTAATATGTCTGGGACTCACTTCCTTTCTGACTCCTGAAGCATTTCTCAAACACTACTCAGTATCTCTCCTTGGTATCCTAGGCAAAATTCCCATTTTTTTCTACCTGCATATACCCCAGATCCAAATCTCTCCCTTTTCTAATCCCTATGGCATTTTCTTCCTTTTAGTTACTCAAGTCTAAAATATAGGTGATACCACCTTACTCTCTCTTATGCAAAATAACAACATATCAAAAAACTTTATCCCTTCTGCATCTAAAATGCACGCCCAGTCTTTGCTCATGCTCTAACCCTCACATCATCACCATTGTCATCAGCTGACATCATCTGTTGGCTAGACTACAATCTCCCTTTCATTCTATCTCCAGGCATGCGACCCCAGTGATCCTTTTATAATGAGTCAGATCATTGCACTAACTTATTTAAAACCACTTAGGCATTTCTATACGTTGAAGATAAAATACAAGAGTTTAAGGCAAGATGGCAGGCCAGAGGGATCATTCACCTGACTTTTGCTGGAATGATAGGAGAAAAAGAGAGAACCCAGCCATATCTGGCACAGGGACCTTACCAGGAGTCACAGCTCAGGAAGCACTGCAAGGAGGTAGTAAGTGGATACAGCATATGATCCAGAGTAGTGGAAATCTGATGAATTAGGCAAGTAATTGTAACCACCTGGAATCAACCACTACCCCACAGAGGTATGGCACAGAAGGAAGCCTTTCTGAAGTTTTCAGTTGTTGTGGGAAGCTGTGCATTGAGTGGAAAGCTTAAAAGAGTGGGCAGATTCGAACAGTATATAGCAACCAGATTTGAATGCCAGTTGGAGCAGATTTGCCATAGCTTTGGTGGCTGGTGAGGCAGCCATACTGAGAAGGCCTTGGTGGCCAGAGGGTGGCATTTTGGGAAGGTCATGAGAAGGTCTTACATGGCATGAGTATAAAACACAGCCATCTTAATTCTACCTACCCAGGTCAGAACCCCACTCTTGGGACAGGTTGAGGGACTTCCACACCCCATGGGAACTGGAGTCAGGGTGCACTGTGAGACCTTCCCCTGAAGGATTCTTGTGAGTGTTAAAGATCTCAACCTGGTGGGGTCTGAATGTTGAGAAGGTCAAACTCTCCTTCTTTGCCAATGATATGGTCTTATACTTAGAGAACCACAAAAACTCAATCACAAGACTACTGGAGGTGATCAAAAA
>CAUYON010077705.1:0-11217 GCA_963573935.1 Arctocebus calabarensis | reverse complement strand
AAATTAGCCTAAGGTTACTCAACTAGGTTCTAAGAGACCAAGTTTAGAAACCACTTGTTCTGATGGCATCTCAGTTCATAACTTTATTTTATTTTATTTTATTTTGAGACAGAGCCTCAAGCTGTCACCCTGGGTAGAGTGCCGTGGCGTCACAGCTCACAGTAATCTCCAACTCCTGGGCTCAAGCGAGTCTTCTGCCTCTGCCTCCCAAGTAGCTGGGACTACAGGTGCCCAGCCATTTTTTGGTTGCAGCCGTCGTTGTTGTTTGGCGGGCCCGGGCTGGATTCGAACCTGCCAGCTCAGGTGTACATGGCTGGCGCCTTAGCCCGTTCAGCCATAGATGTTGAGCCTCAGTTCATTACTTTAAAAATTATTTCCATTGCTTCTTGAATTGTTTATGTAATACCTTAAAACTACAACTCTTTTCAAGGATGCAGGAAAAAAAGAATTTTAGTGCCCGATATTGCCAGGCCAACATATAGAGGTATAAGAACAAGTGAATTTCAAATTCTACACTGTCAATATAGTCAGATAGGAAAATAAGTAAATGTATAAATATAAGACAATATAATTAGTATAAGAATAGAGGTAAGCACAAGGTACTATGGAAACATTAAGAAGATTCCAAAGAGGATATATTTCTTGGGGCACACAGCACTGATTATAGGACTGCGTGCAAACATTTGCCCTTCTGGAGTGGTTATTTTAAGTACTTTGAAGCTGACACTGTATCTTAAGAATTTACATTAAAATGATTCCTAGGACATGCATGAGGCAGATATAATACTGTCCCAGGGGGTATTCAGAAAGAGACTCTAGCAGAGCAAGACTGAGTTGAGAAAGAGGCCTGGATCTGGAGACTATTTAGTGTTGTCCACCGAGTTCAGGATTAAGGGCTTGACATTTACAGCTTAACACTCTAGGAAGGTGATGATAGTTACTGACTTTGTGCCTTTAGACAAATTAATAAATGTTTGCATTATTTTCTTCATTTGAACATTTGTGGATAAAAATGTCACCTACCTTTATAGGGTTGTGGTGAGAGTGAAGTGAATGGCTTTGTAGAAAATACTTAGAGCAGTTTCTGACACAAATGGTGCAATAAGTAAAAATTATTTTTAGTATTATAACAAAAACACATAATTTTTGGCACAACATTTTCATGATCATTATATGTTAATGACCAACAACTAAATGCTATATAACCTTACTACTTCTCTTCTTCACTTTATCATGAGGATCTGATTGGAATGTCACACTGGGGTTCCTTGAAATGTGTGGGAGTCAAAGGAAGACCTAGTATACATGGGAGGATTGAGTTGCATTATCACTGTATGTTTTTCATGGCTATACACCATTGGATAAGGATTACTAAAGTAGCAAGCAAGAGGAGAGCTTAAATGTCAAGTCACTGAACATATTTCTGATGGCCCTCTGGATTGGAATAACCTGTGAAAGGGTCTGCTGCCTCCTCCTTTGAAGTAAATTTCAATTAAAACCTTAATGAACAGTCTAAGTTATATAGGCTATGCTTGGATCTGGATGACGAGAAGGGAGTAACAGAATTACTGTTCCCAATAGTAAAAATTGGGAACCTATTGGTAAAAATTGGCCTATTACCAAGACAGATATCAGTAAACTATCTGCATGTAGTGGATTTCAACTGGGTGTAAGTCTGTGGAAAAAAATTACAGGCAAAGGAATTACTGAGATGGAAAAACTCCCATGATGTGGGCCAGTACAAGGAAAATATTACATGCTTTCGCATTCTGCAGAGATCAAATCTCAGTTACTGGCAACGTTGTTTACTTAATTTCCTTGGTATTTACTTTCTTCAGCTGTATAGTGGGCACAGTATTTCCTACTTCCATGGTTGTTATGAGGAATAAATGTGCCGACCTATGCAACAGAGGACACAATTAGTTCCTGTTAAATATCGGATCTTTTCCTGAATCTGGAAATTTTAGGTAATTTGCTTTTGCCATTTGAGAGGAAGTTGCTCTCAGAGAGTGTGTTTGGGTTACTGGTGGGTGTGTTTCTTCCTTCTAACTCACCAATGTGTTTTCTGTAGTCCTGCACCCGGCAGGCTAGTCTTTGCTGTAGCTTCTGCAGAACAGATAATAAAACTCCTTTTTTTTTTTTTTTTTTTTTTTTTTGCTGAAGGGAAATATTAGGAAACACAGTGAATACTTCCTACATTCCATTCTCTCATAGTAAATCTTCCAATGCAGTTGAACTTATCTTGTTTTTATGTAGTTTTTCTAAAGATAAACTTTAAGTCGTTGAATTAGATTTTCAGTGAGGAGGGGAAAAACAAGAGAAAAACACACAGTAGTTGGAGATAGAGAAGGGGAAAAGAACTTGATTATCTCTGAATTGCAGCCTCTGCTGATGTGGACAAATGGCAGCCACCGAGGTGCTGTGTGCTCCGCAGAGCCCTGGAGGGCTGCCTAGCCTTTATCTACCTTAATATTTAATAGACATTTGTACGGAAACACTGCACAAATATGAGAGATGTTAATTGCTCACATTTTAATTTTTCTTTTTTAGTTTAGCAGGCTGCTAGTCATAAAATAAAGAATGCTTTTTGGGTAGGTTGAAATTTTAATGTTTTGCTCTTAAATTTTTCTAAGATATTTTTTCTTGTGTTAAAAATAAGTAATAAATACTTTGTGTTTGTATCATGCCTCTCTTCAAAGAGATCAAAGTCCTGATCAGAAACTCACTGAGGTCCTGGGAAGAATTCCAGATTCTTCTGCACTCTGCTCAGCTCTCCTGGAAATGCTGCTTCTAACCATGGATTTGAGTTATAGGGAAACTGTCTCTTTTATGTACCATCAGCTCCTTGAAGTTTTGCTTAGTTATTTATTCCTGTGGCGAACATTTCAAATCCTGAAAGCTTACAGCCCTCTGGTTCTATCACAATTATTGGATGATTTTTTTTCATATTTCCTTTAAATTTCACTTAAAAATCAGTTTTAATTTGGGGAGAGTTGTGCAAAATATCTATAAAAGCACCAAATAAAAAAAATTACTAATAAATTCTTAAGGATTAGAGCAAAAAGAGAAGCAATACCTGGTGGAAAGAGTGGTAGAACATGTTTTAGTAGAGAATCCCTCCACTATGAGATGTTTCTGACCACTCAAGAGTATCGACCATGCTATATAGTTATGTGTTCTTTTAATGCCACATGCTAGCCTTTTTTTTAATTTTTATTAAATCACAGCTGCGTACATTAGTGCAATCAAGGGGTACAATGTGCAGGTTTCATATACAATCTGAAATATTTTCTTCAAACTGTTTAACATAGCCTTCGTGGTATTTTCTTTCTTCCTTTTTTTTTTTTTTCCAGTGTTAAGACAGAATTTATTTACATAAAAGAATACAGAAAACACTAAAGCTCCTGGTAGAGAGAGAGAACTCAAGTGGGGAGAGAAAAGCTCTCTTCGTTTCTCTCCTGGTCTTTCCCTCTCTCCCCCTTTAGGCTTTTAGTCTTGGGGTGTATATAGGTGTATGGATTCCTTGTCCAGGAAACGAATGAACACAGTCCCTTCCCCTGGGGGCAAGGTGAATGAATGTATCAATGAATGGACACAGTCCCTTCATGGAATTGAGGCCTAGGAAATTCACATGAAATTGACCTAGGCATAGGAAAATGCTAGTCCTTTTTTGCTTTTATTATGTTTTTTCTTTCTATTGCTGCAAAGCCTTATTCTTTTTTTGTTTATTCAAAAGTTATCTCCTTGGAGAAGTTTTTCCAGACCTGACCACAAGGCTCAATTTGTCATTTGTAACTCCAGCCTGAATGTTGCCTTAGGTCTAGCAGCACTTCTCTAGAGTACTGTAATTATTTGTATACGTGTTCGTCTCTCTCACAGAAAGATCATCTGCCTTATTGTTTTCTGAATGTTTATTATCTAACCCAGTGCTAGACACATACAAATTGCTCATAAACATTTGTAGAAAAAATGATTTTTATAAATTACCAGAAGTTTCTATAAAATTTAAACACTGCAACAGATGTTCATTTAAAATAGGCTCCTCTGCATCCACTAAATCATCACTTCAGAGGACACCATATTTTGGATGCTTTAAAATTAACCAACCCATTTAATATATTAAATGTAAATGAGCATTTGAAAAATGGACAGGAAGAACGAAATATAAAGATTAGATAATGTAAAATATTTTAAAAATTAGATAAGAAGAAATTATGGAACAATGTTAACTTTATAAAGTGAAATTGGTTTATTTAAATGAAAAATTTTAGGAGTTTAAACAGAAAGAAAATGCCTGCTTCTGAAAGGCAATAAAGTGTTTCAACTTTTGGAAACTTCTACAGATATTTTAGATATAATCCTTTGCAATATTGCCCCTGAAGTTATATACTCACTTGTTTACTCTTGTGTGTTAGATTCCAGTCTTCATTTTATATCTCGTTTTGTCTGTTTGAATTTTATAGCACACAGTCCAATCTTCAAGAGAACGTGAATGTATTCTTCCTGTTCTTCCTCACTCTCTAGAACCTTGAGGCAGTTTTTCAACAAAATAGTTCAGTGAATTGCTATCAGGCTCCAAGCAAGTAAGTCGTAATGAAGGAAAAAGAGTTTGGGTTTTTAACTTCTCTGCCATCACAGTCTACTCTACGAGGATTAAAATATTCTATCCCTAGACCACATATTTCATAATGATCCATAAAAGAGTGTAGATTTTCTGAGGTAGTGTGACCCTCCATAAAGAAATGAACCCTGCATAAATAACAGATCCTTAATATAAGGTATCTGAAATGAAAAGCCTTAAAAATGTTCATCTTCATGAATCCCATTCTTGAAAATCTCTCTTAAGGAAATAATCAAAGATGAGTGGGAATATTTATACTGAAGAACTTCACATTATTATTTATCTTAGTAGAAAATGGAAAACTATTAAATGTACAACAGTGTAGACTGTGCAAATAGATCATAATACATCTCTATGAGGGATGAAATATAAAACAAAAATCCAGGTGTTGGATTATTTTTATAAATGCACTTGAAAAATGGCTACAATATGACATTATATAAAGAAAGATAAGAACAAACTTGAACATAAAACATGAAATCAATTTTTTAGAAAGTATATACAAGTACAGACATATATAGTAGGATAAAAACATAAAAAATTAAAATTAAGAGCAATTCTGTTTTTTTAATGTGTTCATTATTCTATAATGAGCATATATTGCTGTAAAATAAGAAAAAAGGAATTTTGAAAGGGACCACCTTATACATGATTGGGGTTCTATTGTAGGAAGTTTTTTTCAGGGTTGATTTAGTACATGATAGAGCCTTGTTATAAACGATATCTTGCTGTATGGTATCCTGAAAAATGCAAGTAGATCTTATTAGATGATCATGGACTGTGTATCAGAATGACTTGGATGGAGAGAAACTTTTTTTATAAACATGTGGAACTTTAAAAAAACATTTCTGCATGGAACTCATTTCAGTCCTATTGCATAAGTACATCTGAGAATGTGAACTTTAGCATATGTTTTTTTGCAAAGCTTTCTCCAAATGATTCAGATACCCATTAGTGATTATCCTATACCACTTTAGGGTGAATTAAAGAGACCAAATCTCAAATCCAGCTTAAAATAAGAGGTGAGGAGAAATGAGGGGGAGACATTTAACTTCTGGTAGGAGGGATAAGTAAAATGCCCAGAGCTCTCTGAAGAGGGAGATAATCATGAAATAGCTTTACTGGTGGTAAATTTGTCTGTTACAATAGATGCAGAATAGAAGTTAGTGCCTTATTACTTCCTTAAACTCCTCAAATGGGGGTAAGCAGAAGGGAAATGAAAAGATTTAGGTTCTGTTGGGATAATGACCTGTGAAACATATTTGGATCATTATAAAGAAATGTATACCTAAATTGGCAGTCTAACTTAATCTATATTTCTATCCTTCTTCAGAACAATGCATACAGCTTTAATTCCTTTTACTTGCACCATTTTACATACTATTTCCAGTATTTTTATCTAGTATTTACATCCCAGTTTTATGTGTTCTTTTAGCATCAATGTTTTTTCAGAGTGACCCCAAAGTTTCTCAGATTATTTGCTGACTGTATTTTTTTCCCAAACTATCCATTCCTTGTTCATTCAATTTATTTTTTATTAAGAATTTAGTGGTTCACTCAGTGAGAGTCTGCATGGCAAATTATCTCAAGCTTTGCTTATTTTGAAGTGTCTTTATTTTACCCTCTACTCTTGAATATGCACAATGAAGTATCAGTAGATATACACTTAAAATAAATTATTATAATTATAAAATGGATTATGGAAGCCTTTTTGTAAACACAAGAAAATACCTATAAAAGATACACAAAGTAAGTGAGAAGTGAATCAAAACATGTCACTTTAAATATTCAATGAAACATAAATGAAGACAGCAGAGAGGAAAAGAAGGATGCAAGAGCAGCAAGACAGGCAGAAAAAATTTTTTACAAAATGTTAGTAGTAAGTCCTTTCCTATCAGTAATTAAACATAACTATTTTAAATTTAATCAATTTAAATTCCCCATCAAGAGACAAAGAGTGGCTAAATGAATTGAAAAATTAAAACTCAGCTATATGCTATTTATAAGAGAATCACTTTAGATTTAAAGCCACATAGTCTGAAAGGATGGAAAAATATTTTCATATAAATGCAAACAAAAAGAGAACAGGAGTGGTCATCCATTCATTAAACAAAATAGACTTTAATTCAAAAATTGTCAAAAGAGTCAAAGAAAGACTATATACAGAGGAGTGCCCAAAATATATGTATGTACACACATTTTAAGAAACAAAAACTATATTAAAATTGTAATACTCAGTATACACTTATAACATTTGTTATATTCTATATTGTGTCTTGTATCTTTTGTATTTGCAGAACTAAAATGTGACTTGAATATTACAATTTTCATAGCTTTTCTCCTTTCTTATAGGGCCCAGCATGGTAGTTCACACCTGTAATTTCTATAAGGTGGGCTGCACCTGAGCAGCCCACCTGTGACTTGACAGCCCAGCATGGTAGTTCACACCTGTAATTCCTATAAGGTGGGCTGCACCTGAGCCCACTGTACCATGGCAAGGGCAGCTGAGAAATACTTCCCCATGATGCAGAAAGTGGGGACTGGAGGTGGCCACGGGCACTGAGCCAAAAGTTCCACAGTGCCCCCCCTGCCCAATTAAAACCATTCTGCCTTCAAGGCCCTGGTACTATGATGGGACTGGCAACCTCAAAGATCTCTGAAATGCCTGTGAGGTCATTCTTCCATTGTTTCGATGAAGAGCATCTGCTTTTTTTCTATTCATATTAATTTCCTAGGCTAGGAAATACAAGATCAAGGTGTCAGCAGGATCAGTGTCTGCTGAAGGCCTGTTCTTCATACTGTGACGGCCTAATTGTTCTCACATGCCAAAAGAGATAAAAAGGCAAAATGGGGATGAATGCCTTCACATGATGGAGGAGCAGAACTTGCCTCAAGTTCTTTTGTAAGACCTTCACCTATTTATGAGGGTAGAGCACTCATGGCCAAGAGTCACGTGAAATCAGAAATGAAAGAGAAAGCATTATAACTGATGCTATGGAGAGTAAAAGGTTTATAAGAGACTACTATGAACTTCTATATTCCAAAAAGCTGCACAGTCTACAAGACATGGATGATTCTTAGAAATAAACTACCTACCAAGACTGAGAGAATTTGATCAGACCTATAATTTGTAAGGAGACTGATGCAGTAATCAAAAATCTCCCAACAATGAAAAATCCCAAGATCAGTGGGCTTCCTGGATGAATTCTGTTAAACATTAAAAAATAATAATAATATCAGTTCTTGAACTTTTCCAAAAAACTGAAGAGAGAACACTTCCAAACCTATTTTATGAGCCTAACATTGCCTGATACCAAAGTAAAAAAAACTACCACAAGAAAAGAAAATTTCATACTAAGCTTCTTAATGAATATTGATGCCCATATTCTCATCAAAACAATAGCAAACATTTATCCATAGGATGCAAGAATGGTTCAACATAGGAAAATTATTCAATGTGATAAACCAGATTGTTTGATCACAATTAATTAATCAATGTGATAAACCACATTAACAGAATAAAGGATGAAAGTCACATGATTATCTCAATAGATGCAGAAAAAGCATTTGACAATATTTAGTATCTTTTCATGATAAAAATCACTTAACAAACAGGGAATAGAAGGAAATTATCTCAAAATAAGTAGGGCTATGTATGACAAGCCCACAGTTAACATCATACTAAATGGTAAAAAACCTAAAAGCTTTTCCTCTAAAATCAATGGCAAGACAAAGATGGTTATTCTTACACTTCCATTCAACATAGTTCTGGAAGTGCCAAACAGAACAATTAGTTAAGAAAAAGAAATGAAAAAAGCATTTAATTTGGAATAAGAGATATAATATTATCTCTGTTTAGAGGTATTTTCTTAAACAAGCAAAACCCTGGAAATTTTCCAAAAAACCTATTGTAACTAATGAATTTTGTAAAATTGCAAGATACAGAAATTAGTTGTCTCTCTATACTCTAAGAACAAACAATCCAAGAAGAAAATCAAAAAAACAATCACATTTACAATAACGCCAAAAATAATAAAATACTTAGGAATAAATGTAATAAAGGATGAAAAAGACTCATACCTTGAAAACTACAAAACACTGCTAAAAGAAAATTCAAGACAAATAAATGGAAAGACATTCTGTGTTCATGGAATGAAACAATATTACCAAGATATTCATACTATTCAAAGTGAACAGTAGATTAATAAAATCTCTATTAAAGTCTCTCAGAATAAATGTTTTTCACTTATAAAAAAAAATCCCTATTAAAGTCTCAATAGAATTTTATTCTTTCAAAACTAGAAATAACAATTCTAAAATTCATATTGAACCACAAAGTATCCTGACCAGATTAAAAAACAATTGATAAAAAAGAACAACGCTGGTGGCTTCATATTTTCTAATTTCAAAACATTTTGCAAAGCTATAGTAATGGAAATAGTATGGTGCTGGCATAAATTTAGAACTATAGACCATAGAGTGAATAATCCAGGAGTAAACACATGCATATACAGTCAAATGATCTTCAACAGAAGTGCCAGCACTACACAACGGAGGAAGGAAAGTTTCTTCAAAAAATGGTCTTGGA
This sequence comes from Arctocebus calabarensis, assembly GCA_963573935.1. NCBI lineage: Eukaryota > Metazoa > Chordata > Mammalia > Primates > Lorisidae > Arctocebus > Arctocebus calabarensis. The sequence continues at coordinate 2,008 of CAUYON010077705.1, read as the reverse complement.
AAAACTGTAAATACACACGCAAAAGAATGAAAGTAGGCCCTTATTTTGCACCATACACAAAAGTCAATTCAAAATGATTTAAATACTTAAATGTAAACCTTCAATCATAAAACTCCTAGAAGAAAACTTAGGAGAAAACTTACTAACATTGGTCTTAGAAATGATTTCTGGATAAGATACAGAAAATATAGGCAACAAAAGCAAAAATAGACAAGTGGGACTACATCAAAAAGCTCAGCAAAGGAAAAAATGATCACATTGAAAATATTTGCAAACCAAAATAAAGACTATGTTGTATCTGATAAATATAAGATACATATAAGATATGTATATAAAACATATGTATGTATTACATACATAAAAATAAACTACTATGACTCAATAGTAACCCTCCTTCCTTCAAAGAAACAATTTACCAAATATGTCAAGGTTTTAAAGCAAATACCCGAATGGCCAGTAGACATATGAAGAGATGATCAACATAACTAATCATTATGGAAACAGAAATAAAAACTACATTGAGATATCACTTAATATCTCCTAGAATGGACATCATTAGAAAAGTAGATTTTCATCTGTTGGTGAAGATGTGGAGAAATTGGGATGCTTGTGCACTATTGGTAGGAATGTAGAATGGTCCAGCCACAAACAAAACAAAACACATGCACATACACAATGGAATATTATTCAGCCATAAAAAGAAGAAAATACTGTCATATGCTACAATATAGGTAAACCATGGGAACATTATGCTGAGTGAAATAAGCCAGTCATAGATGGACAGATACTGCATGATTTCATTTATATGAATTATCTAAAGTAGTAAAACTTGTAGAAACAGAAGTAGAATGGTGGTTTCTAGGACTCAGGGTGGAGGAACTGGGGAGTTGCTGTTCAGTGCATGGATATGGAATTCTAGCAAGATGAAAAAGTTATAGAGATCTGCATTACAACATTGTGCTTGTATTAATACTTTGAAATACTGTACCGTGGGCTCGGCACCTGTAGCTCAAGCGGGTAAGGCGCCAGCCATATACACCAGAGCTGGTGGGTTCAAATCCAGCCCAGGCCTGCCAAACAATAATGACAACTACAACCAGAAAATACCCAGGCATTGTGGTGGGCACCTGTAGTCCCAACTACTTGGGAGGCTGAAGCTACAGAATCACTTAAGCTCAGGAGCAGGAGGTTGCTGTGAGCTGTGATGTCACAGCACTCTACCTAGGGTAACAGCTTGAGGCTCTGTCTCAAAAAAAAAAAAAAATACTGTACCATGCACTTAAAAATTTGCAAGGAAAGTAGATAAATCTCATGTGAAAATTTTTTTAAACCACCCTAACAAAATAAATATGAATAAATTGAATACAGCAGTACATAAAAATGCTAACATACCATTACCAGTGTGGTTTCTTCCAAGGAAGAAATGTTGATTTAACATTTGAAAGCCTCAATTACTATACCTTACTATGTTAACTGAATCGATGATAAAAGCCTTGATTACCTCATTACAAAATAAAAGATTTGATAAAATTAAAAACTCATTCATAAAAGAAAGTTTCAGTAAGCTGGAAGTATAATGGAAATTTCTTAAACTGAAAATACTGTCTACAAAACATGTAAAGGTGATGTTTATTATTAGAATACCTAATAGTAAAATATTGAATGCTCTGCTGTTTAAAATGAGACCAGAATTTCTTTTATCTCCCTCTTCAACATTACGCAAAATGAAGAAATATAACAGCAATATTGAAAATGTAAAACACTCATTTATTTTCAAGTGAGATGATATGGGCAAATAGAGAATTCTAATAGAATTCACTAAGAACACATTAAAAAGTGCATTTGGCGATGAGCACTTGGGCTTTTGCCATGACTTAGCAATTATGAATTGGGCTGCAATAAACATTCTGGTACAGATGTCTTTGTTATATTGTGATTTTTGGTCTTCTGAGTATATACCTAGTAAAGGAATTATAGGATGGAATGAATGGCAAGTCTATTTTCGGAT
>CAUYON010077704.1:0-18216 GCA_963573935.1 Arctocebus calabarensis | reverse complement strand
CAGATCAGAGTTAGAGGAAGTGAGTACACTTAGAAAATCACATCACATAAACAAACTAAAAAACAAAGACCATATGATTCTCTCAATAAATGCAGAAAAAGCTTCTGACAATATCCAACATCCTTTCATGATCAGAACACTGAATAGAATGTATATTGATTCTATTCCATTTATCAAAGTGTTTATTCTTTTGCCTATTTTTATCATCCTAGGGAATTTTAAGAATATGTAAGTATACTTATACCTAACTAATTTATTGATTTCATTCATAGAATCCCTGGATGGACTGAATAAGAAGTTTGAAAGTGCAGCAATATAACTGGACTTTAACAAACTTCAACCCAGGTCTAGAACAGAATAAAAAATGTTCACCACTCATCTCTCTTTTTCCTTTCCTCCCTGCTTTTTCTCTCTCCCCAATACTAATTTATGCTTCTCTCTGCATATTGGATTCATTCTTATTCACTATAGGCTGATATAATCAGCTGCCAAATTAAAATTCAAGGCTTCCACTACTAGAATAGCACTTCTCTCTTCCTTAGTTCCACTTTAGAAGAAACAGTAAATGATTTTTATTGTCTTGGATTCAGTGAGGTGTTCATACCTACTACATTTTGGGGAAGGCAGGGTAGCCAAAGTCATATTAATAACACAAAAACACTTTTGGAGAATACATGATTATATTTTGAAATGAAATGAATTACAGAAAAGGAAATTGTTCCCTAAAAAGAAAACTATTTTTAGAAAGTCAAAAAGAAATTGGACTCAGTTCTGATAATGTATAAAAGCCATCTTTTACTTATTGTAGCAAATATGTTCTGAATATATACTTTTTCTTGAAGTTTACAGCTTACAATTTGTTTTATTGACAAATAATTTTTATAAGAATCATGATAATCAGTGCAAACCTATGTTTGTTCTGAGGCAATGGGAATGTATTCTTTTTGGTTACCCTCACGTTTGGCCTTCAATTTGAAGGCCTTTTGAATTTCTGTAAACTTAGGTAAGAACCTGATTGATATAACTTCATATAATCAGCACAGTGGTTGAGCAGCCCAAGTGGAATGTGAGATAGGAGTGGGAAATTAACTGACTTACCGTGAGTGATTCCCAGCACAGAAGCTTAACATCCACAGACTAATATATTTTTTAATATATTTGGAAATTCTGTTTGCCTTCATTGTGAAACTAGTTCCTATTATTTACTTCCTTTCTTATTTTCTTTCTTTAAATTTTGTTTATCACCCAATCACTACTCACAAGGCTGGCATCTTCTGGCCTTCTTTTTGCCACTAGTATCTAATGCATAAAATAATAAGAACTGACAGAACTCTCCCTAAATTGATTGTAGATTTTCTTTCCCTGGGTTTTTCCAAAGCTTGTCTTCTTGAATTTCTTGAAGACTTAATCTATACTAGTAAAATAATTTCAAGTGGAAAGTTCCCTGTCCGACTCATAATCTTCTCTCACCTTCAGCCATCACTACTCAAAATTAGAGCATCCAAATAAGGTTGTGCTGGGATATTTCTACTTACTTCTACTGATTGCAATCACTTTATCAGGATAGAGGGGTTCAAGTTATCTTTTAGTAAAAGCATTGGCCTAATCCTATTTTCATTATCTTAATTAGAAATACCTCAGATTTAGAGACAGACTTTGGTGGTCTCAATAATGATGCTCCCCCCAAAGGAGGGAGCATCCTAACACTCAGAACCTATGAACATGGTAACTTACCTGACAAAAAATACATTGCAGATATGATTAAGTTAAGGATATTGAGATGGGAAGTGTTTCCTGCATTGCTCAGGTGGGGCCAATTTAATCAAAGGTAACCATATAAGAATGAGGCAGAGGAGTCAGCATTAGAGGTGATGACGGAAGCAGAGAAAGATGTGACAAAAGAAGCAAAAAACTTTCTGATGCGAGCAGAAACAAAGAAAGACAGCCTATAGAATCTGTAAAAGATGAAATAAATTCACCCTATAAACTCCAAAAGGAAAGTGCCCTTTGATTTTAATACCATATAACTCACTTTCAAAATCTGACCTTCAGAAGTACAAAATAATGAACTTGTATTGTTTAAGCTGCTAATTTGGTAATTTGTTATGTCAGCAATAGATTGGTAGACTGGACCATTTTCTGCTGTTGACTAAGGAACTTTTAAATTTAGCTTTTCTTTGTCTAGTCAATCTAACAGAAGCAGAGTTGCATACCATACCATAAACTTATCCGGAAGTCCAATTCTACATATTTTTCATATCTTTTATATAGAGGTTCTTTCCATCTCCATTATTACTATCCTATACCTGATTTTCAAGATATATTATAGAATATTAATTAATCCCTCTGCCTTCAGTTTTATCTCACTCTACTCTTTCCAGTCCATCCAAAATTACATTAATCATATTTAATGCTACTTAAATGTATTCATTGGCTTCACACACTTTATATACAATGAAGCCTTCTACATTAATACATAAATAAATCCTTCAGGACATCCTGAGACTTCACTATTATCTCTGATAGTTTTCCCACTGACTCTCCTCAATGCTCCAACTGTCACAAACTCTTTAATGTTCTCTGTATAAACCATACACTTTCTTGCCTCTATGTATTTGAAGCGTAAGGCTTCCTTATCATCAATATATATGAAAAATTAATATTCATTTTTAAGTGTGAGAAGACATTTGTTCCTTTATTTATTTTTTGATTTTAACATCATAATAAAGTTTAGTTTCCATATGAGTCTCTTTTAGATAGCTAAAATTCCTCTTTAACATGCATATGTTTCCATTTATCTTTTATACTATCATGCCTAATATATAGTGCTTAATATTTTTATAAAATGTGAATGGATGAAGTCAACATAATGTTTTTTTCTTAGGGCTGCCCTCTGGAAAACACTTCTCCTATAAGCAAAGTTACAATGTTTAAATTATTATATTGGATAAAATTTAAGAATAGGTTTGCTTCTTACTTCAAACTATCTGGAGGTAGCAGATATTACATTGCAAACCATTAAGTGCTCTTATGACCAAAGACAATTTCTTTAGAATAATAGGGCCATTTTCTTTTAAAAAATGCAAAATAATATTCTTTTCTGGATATTTCAGATAATGATGATGTTAAAAAAAATTCACCAAGAATTTGGATAGTAAAAATTCACATTAAATAATTTTATCATGGTATCTGTGATGCTCCAAGATTGTAAGCTGGGCCTAACAGGGGGAGGCAAGAGTCCATACAAATTATATTATAAGGCTTGGTAGAAAAGAACTATATGGTTAATGGTTTGGGAGTTCACAAATAATGGAGATTGCCTTGATGCCCCATTTTCTTTGTGACTTTCCCATTAAAATGAGAATGATAATGCAATGGACAATTTAAGAAGCAGCATTCACAATGTTTTATTTATTGCTCAAAATTACTTTTTATTTTAACATGCATAAAATGTAACTGGAAAAATTCCCAAACAGTAAATACTTATTACAAATATGTTAAATATAAGGCTCTTTTTACTCAAAATACTCTGTTAATTAACTGTGGGGACAAATTTTCTCTTTGAATTACCAAAAAAATACCACTGTGACCTCTATGCTCTTTAACAAAGACAGAGTAAATAGATGACTTAAGAACAAAGGTATCCCCCCTTTTCTTAGCTTTATTTTAATCAGTGCATCTTACTTCATAGAAAACCATAAGATAGATATCATTATTTATTGTATCTCACCACAATTCTTTTTGTTCTAGTTAAACAAATTATTGGCACTCAGATGAAAACTAAAAAAAATTTCTGCATTACATATTTTTTTCTAAGACAATATGCTAGGTCACACCTTGAACTCTAAATAGAAGATAGTTAATAATAATGAATTATAGTTAAGATGCGTTTAATGATCTACACCAGGAACTCTACTTCTAAAGAGGAGGGAGTCACATCTGAACTTCTTAAATACAGTCTAAATTTTTAGTAGTGATGGATTCCCTTGATTTAGATGCTGCTGTGGTAGCAGAATTTAATTTGCTAAATTCACTCATAATCAGACTGTACAGTACAGGATCACAAAAAATAAAATTGTTAGACTTTGCTTATCCTTAGTTAGAAAGCAGAGTGGAAATTCCAGATAAGAACATATCCATAACTAGAGCACCAACTTCAAATAGCAATGGTTTCACACAGAGATTGAAAGATACTCTTAGATTTTGAAATATGCTTTATGCAATCAGTAGCATCTGAGTTCACGGCTTTGATCATATCATTTCCCATTATGTGTATTGGATTAGGGCTCACTCTTAAAGAAAGTGGTGAGTTCTTTCTGAAATTGGCTCTTCCTCTTTTATTGCTAGATTTCACTAAATCAGTTTTACAATTTGCTTTGTATTATGGCCTCATTCATGTAAAATTTGTATGCCACTAACAAATTTGAATTTCCTTCTTTAATTTTTTAATTGTTTGACTTTAATCTTATCACTATAGTTACTTTTTTCTGTTCATAAAACACAAGGATTTTGCACATTGAGTTTCATTTATTGTTGCTTAATCATTTTATTAGTTTTACTGCTAATGAGATAAGAAAAAAAAAATCAAAGTCAAAGCAGTTCATTAAGCTCAGCAACTGGCCAAATGATTGGTTTCCACCAGTAAACCACAATTTGGCCAGTAAACCACAATTTTCAAGAACAATTGTATTGTCCTAATGTTGCACAGCTAGTAATTATGAAGGTTAAATCCAGGAGTTACACTAACTTAATGTTTCAATGCAGATTCTAGAACCAGAACACCATAGGTTTAAATTTTAACTTCATAATTACTAGCTGTGCAACGTTAGGACACACAACTTTGTATCTCTGATTCTCAGTTTCCTCACTGGCAAAATTGGTAAGAAAATATACAATACATAAACTTGTCTTAAGGATTTACTTCAAATATTCTAGTAAAGTGTCTAGTTACAAGTCTAAGGTGAGCCCTCCATATATGACAACAATAGTGTAATTGCCACTGCAGTTTGGCAATTTTTTGTAGTGCCCTTTGATATTTAACCAGTAGCAATAAAAACAAATCTATGCACAAAGATGTGAACAGTAATGTTGTAAAAGATAAAACAGAGCTGGACAGTTATTAAAGTATTACAATTATACTTTATTAAGGACTATTGTTATGTGGGGAAAGAGACATCAGTATAAAACTGGGCCCAATTCAAAATATAACATGGTCAAGTGGGAATTTTATAGCCTAGTATAAAGTTTTATCTAAGGGTTTAATGGCTGTAAAATTACCTATTGAAAGCATAAGAGGTAAGGGGGGATTCTTTCTAAACAGACTTGACAGAATTCTTGTTGAAACAGATCCTAGTAATCAGATACCAACAGGATAAGGAATTTTGCCAGATATTCAGGATGATAAGATATTGAGGGTCCGCAAATGCAGAAAGTGGGTATTTTCTCTAAATTTACATAGCAGGATTCTTGCCAAAACTGAGCTCTTGAGAATATATCAAGGGACAGCTCCTAGTAGAAAAAGGAAGGCTCAGGATAGCCAGAGTAAAGTTTGATCAAAAGAGGTGTCCTCTTAGTGTTATGGTATCCCAATGCTATAATTCATTTGCTGTGATTTCCTTAACCAGAATCAATGCTGTGTGAAGTTCCATGGTGGCGGATAAGGCACTCACTAAGTTCACAGATGCTAGCTTTGTGCAAAGAATTGTGTGCAGCAAAGGTATATCCATATGTAGTATAATTGTGTGCTCTAGTAAGAACAAAATACTGCTTTTTCTATGATAGAAGCGGTCCAGTGTAGTAAACTACCACCAAGTAGCTGGCTGATCACTACGGAGAATATTGCCATATTCAGAAGTCAGTGTTGGTCTCTGCTGCTGTCCAAGTAGATAGCCAGTTGTGTCTGTAGCTAGGTCAGCCCTGGTGAGTAGAAGTCTAAGTTTCTCAACTTATGGTTAACCTCCATCTTTGGCACCAGGGTCATTTTGTTCATAAGCCCATTGACAATGGCAGTGCTAGCCAGGGAAAGACTATGACTAGTATGCCCAGAATGGGTAATTCCACTTCATTTATGAAAATACTACTCTACTGATACTAAGATTTGGTGAACATTCACGTACAATACAGATATCTTTATGCTTTTTTTCTCTACAGAGAAGACAAGCCACACAACTCTTTTTTTTTTTACACAACTCTTATTAAAATTTCCTTGTCACTGTTTTTCTAAATGTGTTTATCCAAGCCCCTGAACATCCAGATAATCATTAATCATAGCTTATGAGTCAATATATGACTAAACTTTTGGCCATTTCTTCTTATACATAAAGTGAACATCCAGAAGTATTACTCAAAGTTCTCATCACCAGAAGAATTTTCTGTCACCTCTGTTCTTTAGGGATATCCTAGAATGGTGCTAAAATTGCTGCAGCTGCTTATTTTAAGGTGGAGTCTATATAACATGCAGAAGCATCCATAAACTAGCCTGAGTCTTCTCTCCCTCTCTCAACTTATTGTAGAAATCTCCCTATGTGTGAATAAGGGCAGACTGGGAGAGAAAAGGTAATGTAACAGGAGTATGGATGATGGAAATTTGGGCCACTTCTTCATGTAACTTATTTTTGCCTTCAAGGTTGCTTGGATCTGATTATATACTGTAAAAAATACTTCCAATGGATGATGGGGCATCCCCTGTGGCACACTGTAAACTAAAACTGGACCCGCACTAATAACCAGAATCTACATACAACTCAAACTGATGAATAAAAAATGAGAAAACAACCCCATTTATCATTGGACAAGGAGACATGAACAGAACCTTCTTAGAAAAAGATAGATGAATGGAAAATAAACTAATGAAAAAATTCTCATTATCTCTAATCACCAGAAATATTCAAATAAAACCCATCCTGAGATATCACCTAACACCAGTGAGAATAACCCACATTACAAAATTTCAAAACTGCAGATGTTTGCAAGGATGTGGAGGGGGAAGGGAACACTTGTGCATTGTTGGTGGGATATAAAATTAATATAGCCTTTTTAGAAAGAAGTTTGGAGAATCCTAAAGATCAAAAAGTAGACCTTCCCTTTCATACTTCATACCATTACTAGGTATCTACCCAGAAGAAAAAAAAATCATTACACAATAAGACATTTGCACTCAAAGGTTTATAGAAGCTCAATTCACAATCCCAAAGATGCAGAAACAATGTAAGTACCCACTAAATGGATTAATAGAATGTAATGTCACAGTGTATGTATAACATAAAATACTATTTAATCCTAAAAAGATAAAGACATTAAATCTTTGTTATTACCTGGATGGAATCCAAGAACATTCTCCTTTAATAAAGTATCTCAAGAATGGAAAAAGAAACATCCCATGTACTTAATACTAATTTGAAAATTGTAGACCAAATATAGACCCACATGACAGGAGAAACACAATTAAATTCAAGAAAGAGGAGCTGAGGGGGAAAGGGCTCTGTATGCTCCCACCTATTGGGGACAATGTTGGGTTATAAAAGAACCTCTTGGGTGAAGGACTCAAATACAACTTAGATTTTTTTCTAACAAACACAAATAATGTAACCTAATCATATGCACACTCATTGATCTGAAGTTAAAAATATAAATTAAAAACAGCTTTAACAGAAAGTATAATTAGACATAGCATATCAAATTGGTATGTTATGTAAGATTTTTAAATAAAATGATCCCTGAAAACATACACAACTATGATGCAGATGAATCAGATTTTAAAAAGAATAAATAAAACTAGTAGAACTAAAAAGTTAGTTATTGAAATAAAACACCAACAAACTATTAAAATATCAGATTATACACATATTTGAATGTAATTAGTGAAGTGAAAAATGGAATAGTATAAATTATTCAGAATACACATACAGAGTCAAATATATTAAATATTATATGAAATAAAATTTAAGAGGTGCATATATAATAAAAGGAGATGTAGAGGGACAGACTAGAAAGAATTGGTTAGAAGAAATATGTTAAGATCTGAAGTTGAAAATTTTCCAAAATACCTATCAATGAATAACAGTAGCAATAATGATAGAAGAAAATGGATTATTATGTTCAAAATTTAAAAGAACTTCCAAACAATAATTTTACATACAGCTATATTATCCAACAATAACTGAGATCAAAGAAAAAAAATAGTCAAAGAATTAGATAATTATTATATAAAAACATCATCGAAATAATTATTAAAGGATTTACTGCATGTGAAGAAAATCAACTCAACAAAAACAGGGTGAAAGAAGAAATTCTCTTCAAAAATATTAACAAACGTGAGATATGCATTTCCTGTAAAAATGAATAACAATAAGTAATGCATGTGGGTAGTTAAAAAATTGGGGAAATAAAATTCTAGGCCATACATTTGTATTATTTTTACACATAGGTGAGCAAGTAGATAATAATAATTTCTCTATTTCTGTATGATATATTCTGGGTTTGATGTAGCATTCTCAAAGACAGAGGGCTACTGGCTTTCACTTCTCTTAACTTCACTGAGTACCCATAATTTTGTTGTCATTGTTGTTGTTTAGACAGACAGACGAGAATGCCATGGCATCAGCTTAGCTCGAAGACTCAAATTCCTGGTCTCAAGCAATCCTCCTGCCTTAGTCTCCCACATAGCTGGAACTACTGGCACCTGCCACAGTACCCTGCTAATTTTCTCTAATTTTTATTGGAAAGGGAGTCTCACTCTTACTCATTCTGATCTTGAACTTCTGAGGTCAAGTAATCCTGTTGCCTATGTCTCCCAAAGTGCTAGGATTATATGCATGAGCCACCCCACCAGCTGAGTACTTAGAGTTTTGATCTCTCAATATATTTATATAGATTACTTAGTATACCTGTATGCTAGGCACAAAAGTGGGGGATCTCTGCTGTAGAAAAATAATAACAAGTCTGGTAAAAGGTGCCTGAATATAAATTCTGCTGAACTTTTATTATGGTAAGAAATTGTAGATATAATAAATACATTTCCATTTAGGTAAGTATACCTACTAACAAAATTGTACTAATCAAAAATTAAAACAAAATGGAGAAAATTCAACTAGACAAATTGAAATTTATAGAAAAATAAAACTTAATTATATTACAAAATAGGAGAAAAATAAATAAGAACAAGGTAAATAATCAGAATGCAGCAAATACCAAATTAAACTCAACAAGTAAAAAGAAGAAAATGTCAAAATTCTATTTTAAAACTACATATATATTCATTAAAATGCATTCATGTAAACTATAAGATGATGGAAATATTGAAATAAATGAACAAAAAAATAACATGTAATTATAAATATGAAAAACATGGATACTGATATTAATATCAGATAAAATAATCATGAAGAAGAGAAACACTAGTATGTGATCATTACTTACTATTAAGAAGTAATTATTCAGAACAAGCTACCAAAATGTAATTTTGTTTATACCTACTAATATTGATAAACATATAAAAGATGAAATTAATTATGAAAGATAAGTTATAAATCTTAAAACATAGGATTATTTGACACAACCTTTATGATAATTTACTTACCAGTCAACAACTATATAAATATTCATATAAAATATGAATAACCCAATAAGCATATTCTATCTAATAAGTACAAATATAAAATGCGACCACTTATTAAGGAATCTCATTTATTCAGAATTTACAGAATACTTACATAAGTTACCAAGAAATTAGTCATAAAGAAAATCAACCCCAAACCAAATCATTATCACTATATGAATAACACCAGATTCTGGCAAAACAATTCAATAATTTAAAAAAAGCAAAATGTAGAAAAATTCTAAATTTAATAATTTAATTAATTCTTCTAATTAAATCATAACACAAAAAATCAATAAGAAAAATTCTAAAATACTCAAAAAGGAACCAAATAAATACACTATACATATAATCTGAGAGAAATATATAATGTTAAATCAATTAGAAAAAAGTAAAATAATGAAATAACTAATTTAACAATTAAAAAAGATAAACAAGAAAGGATAAAAATAGGATATTATAATATCAAAAAATACTAAAGTTGGTAGATAGTAGAGAGCACCTCAAATATAAAAATCTCTTTTTATGAATAATGATTAAACTATAGACTGATTAAAAAATTCAAAAATGTATAGTTATTATAAAATATAAAATACAGTGTTAGAGTAAATACATCTTAGTGTTTTAAACCTCAGAGTAATGTGAAATGATTACATAGCAACACAACAATTCATTCACGGAAGCATATTTTATAGACTGTATTTCTAGGAATTTATCTACTTCTATTTTATGTAATTTTTGGCATATAATTGTTCATAATAGCCTCTTGTGAACATTTGTATATCTGCAATATTAGTTGTTATATTTTCTTTCTTATTTACAATTCCACTTAATTTATTCTTTTCTCATATATATATATATATATATGTTTAGATTAGGCTAACTGTAGTTTTATAAAGGTGTGTACAAGATGGCAGACTAGAGACATTTTACCAGCTACTCATGATAAGACAGTTGAGAAAGGACATGAACCACCTCTGGCTTAGGAACTTCCTTAGAAACACAACTCTGAGGGAAAAGTGAAGCAGTAGAGGACTCAAAGTGCCAACCAGGAGGTCGGGAGCTGAGGAAGATTAGGATAGAAGGCAAATGCCTGCGTATGGGCAGAGATGAACAAGCTATTCAGTGGAGGAGGAGATACAGGAAAGGGTTGTCCTGAAGGTTTTTTATTTTAGACTGGGTTGCTTGCTGGAGTTCACTTGGAAGGGATTAAGCAAGCAAGTAAACTTCGACAGTGTCCAGTGACCAAGATTGAATAACTGAGTGGAATGGAATTCTCATTGGCTTAGTGACTATCAGGATGCTGTCAACGTAGGAGGAAGCCTGGGAGGAACAGTTCACAGAGTCCTACTGCATAGGCAGCTCTGCCACATCTGCTGAGTGCAGGCAGTCTTCCTTGTGGTGAGTGGAATGATTCCCACGTCTGGGGCACTGTTTGAAAAGTCTCCTAAGAAATCTGGTCAGAGCTTCAAGATCCAAATCCCGTGGGAAAGAATGCTAGCAAAATATTCAAGCTCTGGTTGAGAACAAAAAATCAAAAAGACAAGATGGAGTCTCCTCAGCACCTGGATAGTGGCTTCTGCCCCCATCTTTTACAGCAAAATCAGAGTGTCTGGTTCACGTATCCTAATACCACAGCACTACCAGGTGATCAGGCAATATATTGTGGTATAAATATATGTACATGTATATATATATTTTATCTGTTCTCATTTTTCCCTTAGTTTTTGTTGTTGGTGGTGATATTACTGTTGTGCTTGTTGTTTGCTTTCCTTTTCTAGTTTGGTTGTATTTTTATTTATTTTTTTTATTTTTACTTTGTTCAAGTAAAGGGCTCCTCCATTTCTGCTAGGTTTTTTTAGCCTCTTTTGTATTTTTCTCTCTTTTGGTCTACTAAAAGAGATTTAGCCTCTTTTATATTTTTCCCTCTTTTGGTAGAGCTCTCTCTACTTTTTCATCTTTCCCACATAATTTCTCATACAACAACTAAGATACCTCTTTTTTCTTCATCCTATGAGATTTTATTTTTTAATTTTATTATTTACTTTCATTTTTTTCTGATCTGCTTTAGTCTATTTTATTTTGTATTCTACTTATGGAGCAGAGCCTTATTTGGGGACCTAGGCTGGGTGATCATGGCACTGATCAGGCTCAAGGTGGCTCATGGTCTACTGTGTCCTTCCATCTATTGTCTTAAAAAGACAGTATTGGCAGGACCCCACTGTAACATACACATATTGTAGATTATTATTTTTTTAATTTTGTGAAGGAGGGATGTTGCTTTTTACCAGGCTAGTTAGGAGCTCTTGACTTTAAGGGACCCACCCAATCTGGTCACCCAAGTTCTGTAATTGTAGATGTGGGTGAAGACATCCTATCATGCACCACATCTCCTATCTCTCACTTGCTATCTTTCTGTCCATTTTCTCATCATTTTTTCAATTATTTCCTTTCACTCCATATTTTTGTCTTTTTTGTTGTTTTATTATTTATCTTTTTCTTTCATTTCTCCCTTCTTTCTCTTTAGCCTTCTTGTATTTTTTGCTTTGAAACAAAAGCACATTTCAAGAACTAATCATGGAAAGAAGGTAATTTAAAGTGAAGGATATAATGAGAGGAAAAGGTAGAAGGAAGTGAACAATAAAAAAAAAAAGAAGAAGAAGAAACCAGCAGAAAAGAACCAAGAGAAGAACCAACAGAAAAATTATGTCAATGTGAAAAACTAGAACAGAGCAACCCTCCCAAGGGATCATGAGAAAGGTAGTGCAGAGGATTCCCCATATAAAGAAATAATAGATTTTTCCCTCAACAAATATGAAGTGTCCATTCACCATAGTGCTGGAAATACTAGCCCATATAATTAGGCAAGAGAAAGAAATAAAGGGTATCCAAATAGGAGCAGAGGAGGTCAAACTCTCCCTCTTTGTTGATGATACGATGTTATACTTAGAGAACCCCAAAGACTCAACCACAAGACTCCTAGGAGTCATCAAAAAAATATAGTAATATCTCAGGATACACAAGTATCCACAAGTCAGTAGCCTTTGTATACACCAATAACAGTCAAGATGAGAGGCTAACTAAGGACAAAACCCCCTTTAGCACAGCTTCAAAGAAAATTAGTTACCTAGACTATACCTAACGAAAGAGGTGAAGGACCTCTATAATAAAAACTATGAAACCCTAAGAAAGGAAATAGAAAAGGATATTAACAAATGGAAGAACATACCATGCTCATGGCTAGAAGGAATCAATATTGTGAAACTGTCTATACTTCCCAAAGCAATCTACAGATTCAATGCCATCCCTATTAAAATACTAACATTGTACTTTTAAGACATGGAAAAAATAATTATTCATTTTGTTTAGAACCAGAAAAACACTTGTATAACTAAGACAGTTATTAGTAATAAAAACTATGGGACCATCAGGATATCAGACTAAGGCTGCACTACAAGGCCATAGAGGTCAAAACAGCATGGCACTGGCATGAAAATAGAAACATAGACATTTGGAATCAAATAGAAAACCAGGAAATGAAACTAACACCTTACAGCCACCTAATCTTTGATAAACCAAACAAGAACATACAGTGGGGGAAAGAATCTCTATTGAATAAATGGTATGGGGAGAACTGGATATTCACATGTAGAAGACTAAAACTGGACCCACACTTTTCCCCACACACAAAAACTGATTCAAGATGGATAATAGACCTAAATCTAAGGCACAAAACAAAATCATAAAAGAAAGTATAGGGAAATCACTGGAAGCTATTGGCCTGGGAAAATATTTTATGAAGAAGACTTCCTTGGCAATTTCAACAAAATGAAAATAAACAAATGGGGCTTAATTAAACTCAAAAGCTTCTGTACAGCTAAAGAGATAACAACCAAAGCAAATAGACAACCTACCCAATGGGAAAGGATATTTGTATATTTTGAATCAGCCAAAAGCTTGATAACTAGGCTCTACAGAGACCTCAAATTAATCCACATGAAAAAAACCAACAATCCCATATATCACTGGGCAAGAGAGATGACTAGAACCTTCTCTAAAGAAGACAAATAAATGGCTAGTAAGCATGTGAAAAAATTCTCATCATCCCTAATTATTAGAGAAATGCAAGTCAAAATTGCCCTGAGATATCATTTAGCTCCAGTGAGAATGGCTCACATCACACAATCTCAAAAACTTCAGATGCTGGCTTGGAAGTGGAGAGAAAGGAATACTTTTATACTGCTGGTTGGACTGCAAACTAATACAACCTTTTTGGAAGGCACTATGCAGAACTCTCAAATAACTCAAACTAGACCTCACATTTGATCAATATGATCCAATCATATTACCGGGTATCTACTCAGAAGGAAAATTATGCTTTTACCACAAGATACTTACACTAGACTGTTTATCGTAGCTCAATTTACAATTGCTAAAATGTGGAAACAGGCTAAACGCCCACCAATCTAGGAATGTATTAAAAAGCTGTGGTATATGCATACCATGGAATACTATTCAGTCATTAAAAAGATGAAACTTTACATCCTTTGTATTAACCTGGATGGAAGTGAAACACGTTATTCTTAGTAAATCATCATAGGAATGGAGAAACATGAATCCTATGTATTCAATTTTGATATGAGAACAATTAATGACCTGGTATACAGTAGGTTTGGTGGAAAGGCACAGCAGAGAGAGAGACACGGAGCGCGGGGGTGGGGGAAAGGAAGAGCAGAGAGAAGAAAAGGGGGAGGAGGGGGTCTCATTATACACCTTTGGGGGCCAGACACAAGTATAAGAGGGACTTTACCTAACAAATGAAATCAGTGTCTTGTACAACCAATGAATCCCCAATAATGAAAAAAAAAAAAAAGAAAAAAATGAATGGAAATAAAAGAAAGAGAATGTATATTGTGGATGGCAAAGACAATGAAAGGAACTGAAGGCAAATGGAAAACAATCAGAAGAAAATCCACAAACAGACCAAAATAATTGATGAAAGAGATGAAGAATATAGAAAGGAAATAGTAGACCTTGAGGAATTGAAGAGATAAATCAGGGAACTTAAAGATGGAGTAGAAAGTTTTAAAAACAGATTGGGCGAAAAAAGAATCTCAGAGCTACAGGTCAAAACTCTTCATCTAACCCAGACAGTGAAAGAGGAAGGAAAAAAAAAAAAAAAAAAAACAGACAAAGCAGAATGCCATCTCACAGAATTATAGGACATCATTAAGTGCTCAGACATGAATGATAGTTATACCAAAAAGGGAAGAAGAATTTCCCAAAGGAATGGAAGACATACTAGAGGATAATTTCAATGATATTTTCCCAAATATCATCAAAGATTCCAGCAAACTACTTTTAGAGGGATATTGAAACTCAGGTTGTGTCAACACAAACACATCTCCAAGACACATTGAAAGTGACCTGAAAAAAGTGAAGATGAAAGGGAAAATTCTTCAAGAAGCCAGAATTAAGCACCAATTGTCTTATAGGAACTGATCCATTAGGGTAACAGCTGACTTTTCAATTGAAACTTTCCAATCAGAAGAGAATAGTCAGGTACATTTAAATGTCTTAAACAAAACTATTTTCATCTAGGAATTCTTTATCCTACCACACTAAGTTTCAAATTTGATGGAGAAATCAAATCTTTTACTTATATACAAATATTGAGAAATTCACAAGACCAGTTCTATGGGAAATACCTAATCTCCACACTGACCATTACAATGGACCATGGCAAAGTAAATACTCAAAAACTAAAGGAGAAAATCTAGATTCCACAGTGACACAAAGGAAAAAAAAATCAATTGACTTCCACAAAATAAAATGAATAAAACTTCACCACATGTATCAGTTCTCTCCATAAATGTTAATGGCTTAAATTCCCCACCAAAAAGGCACAGACTGGGTGATTGTAGAAAAAAAAAATCTCAACCAATTCCTATGCTATATCCAGGAAACACACATAGCCTCAAAGGACAAAACAAGACTCAAAGTGAAGAATTGGAAAATAGTATTTCAGGCAAATGGAAATAAGAAGAATGAGGGAGAAGTCACAGACTTATTCTCAGATACAAGTGGAATTAAGGAACTCGAATCATGAAAGTTAAGATGGTCACTTCTTACAGTTAAAGAGAACAATACAATAAGAGTACAGTTCAATTCTAAATATTTACACACCCAAATTAAATGCTCCCAGATTTATGAAAAAGACCTTTATTGGTCTGAGAAACATGATATCCCAAATCACCATAATAGCTGGGGATCTTAACACCCCTTTTACAGAGGTAGACAGATACTCTAAACAGAAACCAAACAAAAATATAAGGAACTTAAATGTGATCCTAAAACAATGGGCTTAATAGACATATACACCACACACCATTTCAAAACTAAAGGATGTATGTTTTTCTCATCAGCCAATGAAACATACTCCAAAATAGATCATATCCAAGAACACAAATCAAACCTCTACAAAAGTAAAATAATTAAACTTATGTCTTGTATCTTTTCTCACTTCAATCATTAAAGGTGGAAGTCAATTACAACAAAAATTTTCATCCCTGACACAAAGGCATAGAAACTACAAAACCTTATGCTGAATGACAGTTGGGTTAAGGAAGAGAAAAAGGAGAAAATTATTAAATTCCTGAAACGTAACAATGATGAATTTACATGCTACTAAAACCTGTGGGATACTGGAAAAACAGTTCTAAAATGGAAATGTATCAAATTACATTCCTACATCAGAAAAACAGAATGATACCACATCAACAATCTGAGTCATCTTAAAGGAATAGAAAAAGAAGGGCAATCATATCACAAACTTAACAAAAAAAAAAAAAAAAAGAAAGAAAGAAACAACCCAAATTAGAAACAGACATACATGAAATCAGAAACAAAAGAGTCATTTAGAAAATTGACTAAACAGTTGCTCCTTCAAAAAATAAATAAAATTGGGGGGAGGAGCCAAGATGGCAATCTGTAGCCAGCTTTCAGCAGAGGTTCCCGTCCAGAAGGAGAGTTTAAGGACAGAAACTCAGCAAGAAAGCCAATGGTTTGGATCTGAGCCAAAAGGAAAGGTCAAAGAGTGCACACCAACCCTTCTGGAGTGACCTGAGACCCCCGAGGACACAAACAAAAAGGTACAGAGCACATCACCAAGCATATGGGAGTCCCCCTCCCCCATGAGAGAGGTTCACAGTATACTCCATACCTCCATACAAACAAGTGAGCAGAGTTCGGATGTCCTCCCACTCTACCCCATGGGAGAGACCATCTAAAAACCAGACCTCCTTCCCCTCCTAGGGTGCTGCAGCACTCTCCAGCCAGACATAAAACTGTATATACTTTCAAACTTCAAGTTGGTGTTCCTGGTGTTCCCCTCGACTCTCACCCCAAAGTCTGAAGCCCTGTTCCCCACAGAGTCCAGATTCTTGGAGATTTTCTCAAGGGGTGTGGATGGGCGCAAACTTGCTGAACTGTGCTGGTTTTCCGGCTCGCAGTGGTGAAAGGGGGGAGATCCATGAGGAGACCTGGCTGGTGGGAAGGTCTACTGAGGCACGAAACAGCAACCAGCTCCGGGAACAATAGCTGGAGAGCTGCACCCCTGGGGATGTTTTGAGGAGACACTCCCAGGCTTCTGGGCAGCCAGGAGAAATGGCAGCTTCTCCAGTGCTCGTGCCAGCAGAGTGGACCGGCAATCAAGGCACATTAAGGATTTGCCTGAGGTGATACCAGCTGAGACACAAAGCAGGGATTAGAATACTCGCAGAGGGGCTGCTTTGCTTAACCTGGCCCTCAGGGGATGAAAGTTGAGACAAAGAGCTGGAATTCACGGACTGAATAAAACCCATTTGCAGCCCCAGTCTGATCAGGGAAAATAGCCTTGACAGAAATAAATACTGCGAACTTGTTCTGTTCCAGCAGCAACATCACCAGGGACGGGCTGGAACTGAGTGAATCTCCCCAGCCCCTGTTAAGTACCCAGGCCTCACCTCCCCCTGCCAAACAATGACAGGGAGTAGCGGACTGGATGTGGAGCCACAGAACTTACTGTGACCCAGGCAGGTGCAAACCTAAGGAGCATCTGCTCATTGGAGGAAGCTGGATCACAACTGTTACCAATGACTGGGTGTGATAGAGGGGCAAGGTTAGAAAGGAGGATCAACCTTCCCAGAGTAATTTACTTGCTGGGGGGGTGCCCTCCTGAGCTCACACAGCAACGAAATGAACTATTTAAGAGCTTCCAGGGGATCCCTGCTATCTAGTTGCCAGAGAATTTTTTAACTCTTCCATTTGAGACCATTGCTGGCTAGGACAATTGATTAGGACCTCTTCAGCTGGGCTAATCACCTGAGGACTTTCCAAAGTGGTACCCTGGGTGTGTGGTAGTGAGAAGGTTTGATTTGGCTTTTTCAATTGTTGCTTGTGGGAGGTGCGGTGACTTAATTCTGGTATTCCTTCACAGCTCAGATTTCAATCCAGAGTAACAGATTCTCTAGGGTAAGACAAAGACCAGCTGAAAATAAGACAGAGCCACTTAACCCCACCACACCAAGAAGGTCCCCAGTTTCTCAAGCAGTGGCAAAACTCTAGGGGAAAAGGTACAGACA
>CAUYON010077702.1:0-57638 GCA_963573935.1 Arctocebus calabarensis | reverse complement strand
TGCAGTTTTGAGATTTTGTGATGTGGGCCATTCTCACTGGAGTTAGATGGTATCTCAGGGTGGTTTTGATTTGCATTTCTCTAATAATTAGGGATGATGAGCATTTTTTCATATGTTTGTTAGCCATTCATCTGTCTTCTTTTTTTTTTTGTAAAGACAGAGTCTCACTTTATCACCCTGGGTAGAGTGCCGTGGCATCACACTGCTCACAACAACCTCCAGCTCTTGGGCTTAAGCGATTCTCTTGCCTCAGCCTCCCTAGTAGCTGGGACTACAGGCGCCCGCCACAGCACCCGGCTATTTTTTTTGTTTGTTTTGCAGTTCGGCCGAGGCCGGGCTTGAACCCACCACCTTTGGTATACGGGGCCGGCGCTCTACTCGCTGAGCCACAGGAGCCGCCCCCTTTTCTGACTTTTGCACATTGCTCCTCATGCTACTCTGTGTAACTACACAGAAGAAGTCCGATCTTTTGTCGGTTAGTCTTTCAAATTATTTGAAGACCATTATCTATCATGTGTTACCTAAGATTTCTTTTCTCCATATTAATACACATGGAAAGACTTGAGAATACCTTGATGATCGAGGAAAAATGTAATTTACCAGGAATTGGTTGAAAGGTGCTCAATGGAGCCTAAGGATTTGTGTGCATTTTCAAATATTCTATTACGCTAGCCCCAGGATACAGTAAAATGCCTTTGTAGTTAATAAAGGAAATCTATAACACCGAAGAGCAAATATTACACAAAACACTTGAGGCAACAAGCAGCGAAAATTTTCATTTACAAGACAACCTGTTAAAACAACAAAGAGCAGCCCAATAGGACCTTCCGCTTGAAAAAAATAATCATTACTGAAATTCTAATAATCAAGTCTAGACAAAGAACAGTGCACTGCCTCATTATACCTTTCATGCGGAATGCTGCTTCTGAAGTCTTTTCAAACATTCCTGTTTATCCCCAAATATGTGCAAGTGCGTATCATTTTTACTTTTCCATTGCTTAATTTCCTATCCTTGGGATTTACTCTTTCTTATGACACATTTCCTGGAAAGGTAGGATGGGCTCTAAGGTATGCAGCTGCAGTTTGAGGATGGTTCAATGGAGAGTAAGATGAGATCATATAAACAGGAAAAAGTTGCATGCATTCAAAAGAAACTATTAAAGAAAACCAGTGAATATTTTCATATAAAGAACTTCTTAGTGGGAAAATGTGGGGTAATGATTACCTTTTTAAGGTAACAGGAAATCAATTTCTTTTTTTTCAGAAATAGTTCTGCTTTTTAAGAGGATTTTTCTTTTATAATAAGAAAGTTAAAATTTCAGACTAACTTGGAATTATGCGTGTCGTATAAAAAAGTTATGTGGGGGCTGGGCATGGTATCTCACACCCGTAATCCTAGCACTCTGCGAGGCTGAGATGGGAGGATCACTTGAGGCCAGGAGTTCCAGAATAAGCTGAGCAAGAGTGAGACCCTGTCCCCATTAAAATTAGAAAAAATTAGCTGGGCGTAGTGGTGCAACTGTAGTCCCAGCTACTCGGGAAGCTGAGGTGGGAGGATCACTTGAGCCCAGAGTTTGACGTTGTGGTGAGCTATGATGACGCCACTGCACTCTAGCTTGGGTAACAGAGAGAGACCCTGTCTCAAACATATAAAAAAGTTAAAAAGTATGTGGGGACAATGGGGTAGGGCTATATGAGAAAAAGATCTGATCAAAATCACTACCTGCCATAATGAGAAAGCTCAGCCACCAAATTACCATGACAAGAAAGAAAAAAAAAAGGTCTGCCTCTCTTGAGCTTCTCAACCAGGTTGACGGGTCCATCAAGACTTCATCTCGAATGGTAGGAAGCTAACTTCAACTGAGTGCTTAGTATGGCCAGAAATGGTACAAAGGTGAATCTTTACAAAAACCAGGAGGAAAGCTTCATCCTCCCCATTTACAGATGAGGAAACTGGGCCAGAATTGTTAAGAAATGTACATGGCAGCTAATTAAAATAGACCCATGATGACTGATCCCAATAAGAAAAGATAATCAGTTGACTGCCAAATTGCTGACAGGATCTGACCAAACAGCTTTCCCAAGGACTAAAGTGGACAAAAACAGAGGCTGCTTTAACTAAGGAATGGAAATTATTAACCCTGTGTTCCAGTTCTGCTCAGTACCACTTATGTGCTCACTTACCTGCGGAGTGTGGGGGAGGCCACATCTGGGTACTTGGCCCCAGGCTGGAGAGTGGCCTGAGCCGGGGTGGACACAGGCTGGGCTGCAGGGTTCACTTTAACTGAGTTACAGGAAGCCACACTCTCATTGTCCGATGAGATGCCTTTCTCCTTATCTGTCTGGTTGACCAGACCTGGCAGAGAGCTGCCTAGGGCTGTCTTGGAAGGCTCCCTCAGCTTAGGCACTGGCAGGCCTGCTGACTTGCTGCTGATGTTGGAATCTATGCTGCTGGTACTAGACCTGTTCCCAGCCCCATTCCGGCTGTTGGACTTACTGGGCCTCGGCAAACTCCGATACTGCAGGTTTGTCCGAGAGCTGAGAGACAGATACCCGTCGTCCTGATTCTGAGCCCCATCCATGCTCGACTTCCGGCCAGCAGACCTACCGACAAGTGCAGATGACTTTGGGATTTTGCCCAGCGTGGCTGACCTGCTGGTGACAGTGGCCCCACTGGCTGTGATCATGGGCAGACCGGCGGTCGAGCCGCTCTGCTTCTTGAACCCAAAGCTGTTGGCATTGGCAGTGGGCGTCCTGGTACTGCTGGGGAGGGGCTTTTTGGATTCATCACCACTGCTGCGGCCTGCGTCTGACGGGGAGCGCTTCACCTGGGAGGCTTTAGGAGAAAGTCTTCCTTTCTCAGACACCTTTGCATCGTCTGTTTTTCCTAAGAGAGATCAGAAAGATTAGTTTGCAAACCAAGAGCCCACCTCATCCATCGTGTCCATTCAAGATGCTTCCCTCTTCTGAAGAGATGGTTCACTTTTTCCTTGAGGAGGCAGAGGAATGAGCTTTTTATAAAGATAATGCAGCCTAATACTGTCACTGTGAGCGTTTCAGGAAATGTCAATGATTTTACTCATTTACAAAGCAGTCTAAATTTACCCAGGATAAAGCAAAGCCAGTCAATCATTGACAAGTCTGGGGAAAAAAGATCTTGCCTTTTACTAACCTTTCGTTCTCTGTCTGTTAAAAAGCCGTCCCTAATGTGTCCAGGGAGCACTGCTATCCTGTTTATATACATTTCTCAAATCATGAACAACAGCGACTCCACAGACTGACAGCTTGTAAACCCATGCCCTTGAATAGCCTTACACTGGGTGCGTTAACTCTCACCCAGCATGTATTAAAGATTCAGTATGCCCCAGTAGCTGAACCATCTTTAGAGAGTAGGAGGTTTGTATGCTTATGTATTTCCACGTAGAAAAAGGCAGGGATGGGAACCTTTATGAAAGCTGATTGTTAGCAAAGTACAAATCCTAAGAACTAACATACAGCCTCAAGTCCTTCCTAGCGGAACTGTGGTCTTGGTTTGCAAGCTGACCCCTGCAGAGGCAAGACAGCGCTGGTCTTTCACTCACCAGTTCCTGGGGTCTTCAGCGTGCCTGCTGGGGTGGACGGCTTTGTCCTCGGCATGGTGATGCCCACCTGAGCTGTCATGCCTCGCCGCCACGAGCCTGTCTGGGAGATGACGGGATTCTTCTTGCCGGACGTGCTCTTGTCAGACTCATCAGATACGTCAGAGGGATTCCGCCTCCACTTGGAACCTGGCTCCATCTTTACGCCGCTGTCTGACCCTCCGTCTGATTTCTTGACATCATCACCGGACCACAGGGGATTCCTCTCCACCTGCGAGTGTTTCTCAGCATCCGTCTGTGGACAGAGACTCCTCAATTAGTCCTTCCTGCATCCCAGCGTAAGAAGCCCCTTACTCTAAAGGCAAAAATGCCGATACATTGGACTTGTTGAGGGGAAAAATACAGGAAATAACATAAATGTATCCTTAGAAAAGAATGAGGGAGGAGAGTAAAGCGTTCCCAGGAAAAAAAAGCGGGAAAGAACCGTAGGGAGGAGAACCGATAGAGCAGATGGAAATGGGGGGAAATTCAGCTGCCAACTCTCTGCCATTTAGAAACAAGCCTCCAACTCCTGCCACTGGTCTCTAACCAGCACCCAGCCTCCCAGCCGGTTCCCATTTGTTCTGCCTAATTCCCATCACTCCACTGCCCATGAGATCTTTGGATTCCACACACCAAGCACTGGAGCTAGTGAGGGTGGCCGCTGGTTCCCTCAACTTGGGGGGATCCAGGAGCCGAGAGGAAGCAAATCGTTCAGCAGCGTTTCCCACCAGTGCTCAGCATTTATATGCCACTGCTCCGCTCCCCGTGTGGGATTCTGCTCAGACAAGGGATATAATTAGCCAGCTTTCTTTGGAAGAGCCCTGACCTGCTGGCCACGGAACCCAGGCGGGAAAGTGTGACATTAATGATCTCCTGCGGTTAACAGGCATAAAGCAGGACAGAAGGCCTCCTGGGGTAGGAGGCCAGTCCAGGGGACCGGTAGGAGAGTGGGACAGGAAACATAGGGCAGCAGCACTTTCCGGGTGGCTGCACTCAGAGTCCCACGTTTGCCGTATTTAACCACCGAGAGTGGGCAACGTCAGCACGCGGGAAATTAAAAGGAACACCTGGTGAGAGCCTGGCCTGATGCCTGTCATCCAGGAGAGGTCTGAACACCTTCCTCTGCGGAATACAATGGCTGGATGGGATGAAAGGTAAAAATAGACAGGCAGGCGCGTTTAATTGCCTCTGTGTCTTCCCCAGCCCCCTCTCCTCCTTATAGATTCCACTCATTCATTATAGCAGCCTTGCATTTCTTTCACTTATTTTTCCCAGCTAGGTGATAGAGATAGGAGTACAAAAGCACACTCCCTGACCGTGAGCAGCCCATCCTTCTGCTGTGGCACAGGGACGCAGAGAGGGGAGTCCCCACGTGTGGCACAGAGCAGGAGCAAAGTCAAAGCTGGGTGAGCGAGTGGATGAATGACTAGCATGGCTTTTCAGGCTACAACATACTCATCTGGTCCCAGCGCTATCTGGTCAAGGAGGGTCAGCAAGTAAGCAGGACTGTCTTTGTCTCATTTGTAAAGATGAGCAGAAACTCCAGTTTCCTACTCCCTGTCTCAACCGCTTCAGCCCAGAAGCAGAACTTCCTTGATGCCTGCTGTCCCTTAGGTACACAGAGGGTCAGAGAGTCAGAGAACCTGTTGGCCAGACCAATCCCCACCTACATGGAGTTTATGGACTAGGGAAGGAGGCAGAGTTTGAGTTAATAAAGATGGAGTTGGGAATTATGAAGACTACTGCAAGCAAAGGACAAGGACTCGGAGAAACACAAACTTTGACCTGTTTCAGACTGTGAATACAGGGTGAGGACAGAGGTCAGGTAAGGCCTTTTTGAAGAAGTGCCCTGAAGGAGAATCTACTTAGGGAAGAGCACCTCAGGCAGAGGGAATGGCATCTGCAAAGGCCCTGAGGTTGGAAAGAACTTGGCTTTGGAAGGATTCACTCACCAAGTATTTATGGGATGCCACTATGTGCCAGGCAAGCTTATCTGCACTGGAAATACCGCAAGGAACAAATGAAGTTGTTAACCTCATGGAGCTTACATTCAAGTATATTCTATTAACAATATATTCTACCAAGTACTGAACATTTAGCACGGGCCACATCCTAAGTTACCGCATTATTTATTCTTTTAATGTTCTTATACCTATTTTCCCCTAATCAAATTGTAATGATCCTGATAATAGCAGCACAACAAGTTAAATTTATTGTGCCCTTCCTTTCCTACGCGGTTGACTAAGCTAAAGCGTTTGACATGTATCACTGAATTTAATTCTCATCAAAAAACCTATAAAGAAGTTATAGTTAGCTTTCTCAATTTTATATAAGAAAACTGAGGCACAGAGTGGGAAAGAAAATTTTCTAAGATCACACAGTGAGAAAGCAGAGAGATTTCAGGGAGTCTCAAAGGAGAGACCACACTTTAACCACGGTGCCACGCTGCCTCCCTCGCAGACACGCCCAAGGGTCTGAGACATTTCTGTATAACCATACTGGCAGGCAGGCTGGCTGCTTCCCAACCCCAAACCCAGCTTCCGGGTGGGGCCCCTGGAACTCTAATTCTATCAATGGTAGAGAAAGCGTGCATGTTCTGGTCCAGGACCATGAACATTCTATCCCTCTGGAAAGAACAATCATCCAACCATCACAGCCCTCCTGACTTGGTTCCGGGTGGCAGTTTCTCAGCTCTACTCTGAACAGCATTTGCCCTGGGACCTCTTGGGCTTTGAGTTCACATCCCCATAGCAGATCCTTCCTGAGCTAGGTGCTGGATTGTGTGCTGGCCCCTCTTGGGGTTAATGAATAAGGCTGGGACTTACTCATCCTCTCTGTTCCCAGAGCTTACAATTTGCGGGCTCCACCAGCAGGATGCCCATGTAGAAACACACACCGAGTTCCATCCTCCCTTCCTGTGATGTCAGTCACTGCCGTCTCTTTGGCACGGCCTTTCCGAAGGGTTTTCTTATAGCCGTACTTGGAAGGTAAGGAAATAAGGGACCTCAGAGGGGAGGCCCATCCTCTGAGGGTGAGAGGATGGGACTGAGGCGAGGCCCAGGGAGTGCAAACCTTGGCATGATGTGGGAGACAGCATGGGCTCTGGGTCTGACAAACAGGCTTCAAGTGCCGGGAGCTGCCGCTGGTCTGCTGTGTGTAACCATGGAGGATGCTGCTTCTCTCCTCTGAGATTATTACTTGTGTACAAATGGGATGAAAAGAACAAGGCCTCTTTGAGGCTTGATCCGTGAAACATAGAGGGCCTCTGTACATGGTGGCCCTTTTCCTCACTGACTCTTCTGCCTCTCAAAACTCACAACACTTGGTTGGGCAGGTGGCTCACACCTGTAATACTAGCACTGTGGGAGGTGAAGGCAGGTGGATCACTTGAGCGCAGAAGTTCGAGACCAGCCTGTGTAAGAGCAAGATCTGTCTCTAAAAATAGCCAGGTGTTGTGTTGGGACCCTGTAGTCCCAGCTACTCAGGAGGCTGAGGCAAGAGGAGCACTTGAGCCCAAGAGTTTAAGGTTGCTGTGAGCTGTGATGCCACCGCACTCTAGTGTTGGACTGCCAAGCCAATGGAAGGCAGGGATCTTCCCTCCTCACCCCGTGTCCTCTAGATGGTGGCTGAGATATGAGCCCCAGTAACTGCAGATATAGTGAGGGGCATCAGCACCTGCCAATCCTCCTTCCAGGCACTGTGTCTCTCTGCACATATCCTCAGGTTGTCTTATCCTCTGAGGTCAGATTATTTTCCATATTTTACACACAAGAAAAACACAGGCTTGGAGAGGAAAATTAACTCGCCCCAAACTAGACGCAGCAGCTCCCAATAGATGAGCAAAAGGTGCACCCTTCTTGCCCCCTGCCAAACCGCACCCCTACCCCTACCCCAACATCCAGAAGACAGTGAGAGAACTCCAGGGTCAGCCCAGGCCACGTGGCACAGGATTGCCACAACATTCAGAATTTTATTCCCCTGACCTGAGTCATAAAAATAAAACTCACGTGGAATTATCCTATTTCTCCTGCATATTAAAAATTTCCCAGGCGTTGGAAATGAGAGGAAATCTGGATGTGTCCATATTTCCACATGCCCTCCACTTAATGGAGAGAAAATACTAAAGTCAGGGACACAAGTAAGCAGATGAGCACACATGGGAAGCTGTGTGCGCTTATCACCAACACAGTGTCCCCAAATACAATACTGCAAGTAGAAGATCAATAGCTTTGAAACTACAAACAAAATATTAATATATCGAGAGCAGTCAACTTTTAGTTACTGACATGAACGAAGGAGGCAGGCAGAAGGACAGGTAAGCCAGAGGGCGGGAGGCCGGGGGAAAGTAACTTCTGAGCAGCTCTCCAACCTCAGGGACTGAGGCATGTTCAGACAAAGTATTTCCAAGTCATTTTCACACTCACCCTTCCAGACAGGTCTAACTGCTGTCATGTTATGGATGAGGAAGCAGAGGCTCGGCAAGATTGATTACCTTATCTGAACCAGGTCACCGGGAAAGACCATGTGACCCAAGGCCACCTGACTTCAGAGTCATACCTTCTCCCTGCCACCACAGTCCGGTCTGGCTGCCTGAGTGGACTCACCAGCTTTCCTGGAGGAAGTCAGTGGAGAGGATTCTCTGCCCAGCACACCAGGAAGCAGCAAGCACAGGGGCGTAGGATGGCTGGGTGCGTGTACCCGGCGGAGGGCACCCTTCAGTGCTCCTCAGCATCCTCAGAGGAGCTCAGAGTCCCTTACAGACAAAGGGAACCTCCGTCCCCCAAGATCCGCCTCCTCTTTCAATCAGCTACAGGAGGCTGCTCCTTAGGGTTTCCACACAATAACTTCCCTGTTCCCTAGATGCATTTCCTTTGAGCTGTTCCTCACGGGCTTTTCAAATGGGAAAAAACAGGCAGACAACCTGTCCTCAACTTGCTTTCCGGACAGACACACTGAACCACTTCCTCCTGCCTCCCCACTCGTCCAGGGTAAAGCAGCATGTGACAGGAGCCCCAGCACAGAAGGGGCAGCTCTTGGAAAGGGTGCAGCTCACATCTCCCACTGCCTGATGCTGCTGGGAGAGGAGTAATGGCCCTTAGCATTCCTCAGAGTGAGATGGGGAAGAGGGTGGGAGCTGCGAATTATGCTGATTCAAATATTTTGAGATGCTCCCTAGTTAGGAACAAAGGGAATGTCGCTAAAAATCCATTTACAGAAACCATTGCAACAGAAATCTTAGTAACTACTGGTGCAGTCTGCATTTATTTTATTCCAAGACTTACATTTTTAGCTTTTCTTTTAATATTTTAAATTCAGTAAACCCTTTGTATTCTTGAAATTACTTCTGATTTTGATTAAAAGATGTGTTTATATAGAATCCCTTTTCTGATGTGACATTTGCAAGATGAAGGCAAAGAGCTGGTTCAAAGAATTATTTGCAAATCCCAGACACATACCCTGTAGTAACACGGAACAGAGAAATTCTTCTAACACTGTGTTTTTCTAGCTCAACCTGCATCTTTGGAGCAAGCCTCTCTTTATTTTGCAAGTAAACAAGAGAAATCTCCCTGATTCACTGATAGCTCTCTCCCTCCCTCCCATTTCTCTCTCCCTGTAGTGCCTCTAATAACCTGAATACTTCCCTGAATACATAGACTCAGGTGGTCAATTCCTTGATTTTCTACCCTAGTACCTAAGGAAAGTGAAGAAGTTTGGGGGTTGTTAACTTGAATGTAAAATAAATCTTTGTAAATAAGTTAGTGTCCATAAGGAAAGGAAAACGGGTGGATATTGTGACATTTGGCATATGGTAGATGGCAGGAACATAGGCTGGCTGGTGATCACTCTTGGGCAATGTGGCTTAGGTTTTGTTTTTTATGTAGTAAAGTGCCCAATCTTGAGTGCACAGCTTAAATAAATTGTGTAAGATTAGCATATATAAGTACTACTCAGAGAAAGATACAGAACATTAATCAGCACCTCCAAAATAACCCCCTTCCAGTCATTTGGGTAATAGTTTTTGTTGTTGTTGTTGTTTGCTTTTTAAACAAATCCACCCTCACTCCTGAACAATCCTTGGAAAGTCTGGCTAAAATGAGAACACAAGCAGTGACTGGCAAACCCAGAGGCAACACCTAATATATTTCATCAGGCAGTCAAGGTTTCCACTTCCGTGGGGCAGAATCACTCTCACAGTCTAACACATCTTTTCTTTAGCCCTATTTTCAGAGAAGAGAAGCCTTTGACAGCAAGGACATTTCCAAAGTAGGTCCTATCTGTGTAGAGTAAAAAATAGCTGGAGAAGGAAGAGGATAGGAAAGGAAAAGTGTGAAAGAAGAGGCAGTGTTAGAAGTCTGTGCTCCCCAAGGTCACTCAGGAGCCTCTGTCCTGGCCCCCACCAGCCAGAGGACCAATCATCAGAAAGATTGCAGCCCCTAGTCAGTGCTACCATGGCTGGCCAGTCCTCCTGCCGGTCAGCTCCAAAGGCTGTGAGGATGACATTTCACTTTTCTACTAGGAAATGGACTTACTAGAACTACTCCTTGCCAAGCACTGTGGAATGGGCCAGTGCACATGCCCACGCGAAACTTGGACTTGGGACACAAAATCTGAGAGCTTAAGGCAGGATTGAAAACTCAACTGCCTTGGGATCAGGCAAACATCTCAGAGTGTGCAGCCAGCCTTCTGGTAGGGAGAAGCTGAGCACCCAGGAAGAGTCTAAAGGGGTCGGGTACTGGGACACCTGCCAGTCACTGCCCCGAGGTGAATGTAGGGTGAAGGAGGCAATACTTCTGATTTTTCAAGAGAAACCAGAAATACATGTACACTTTCATGTGAAATCAGGTAATTTTTAACATCTGACATGGACTCATGCCTGTAATCCTAGCACTCTGGGAGGCTGAGGCAGGTAAATAGCTTGAGCTCATGAGTTAGAGACCAGCCTGAGAAAAGAGAGACCTCGTCTCTACTAAAAATATAAAAACTGAGGCAAGGGATCACTTGAGCCCCAGTTGGAGGTTGCTGTGAGCTATGACACCATAGTACTCTACTCAGGCGATAGCTTGAGACTCTGTCTCAAAAATAAATAACTAAAGGCGGTGCCTATGGTTCAAAGGAGTAGGACGCCAGTCCCATATACCAGAGGTGGCAGGTTCAAACCTGGCCCTGGCCAAAAACTGCACATGCACACACACAAAAAATAAATAAATAAAATAAATAAATCTAATAAAATAAAGCAAGATCTGACATGGAATCTGAGTTAAAAGAAGAGTAATAACGTAGGCCAAATAAAACACATTGGCAGGATGATGTGACCAACAGTTCCCAAAGTCAGGTCAGGACACGCAGGTCTTCTGTGCTGGGGCTGTTCATCTTTGTCTCTCTCCATCCATCTAGAGCAGTGATTTTCAACCAGTGTGCCATGAACATTTTTAAAGACCATTAATTAAACTATTTTCAAAGGACGGTCAAAGCACAGTAGGTATATTCTATTTTTTACTCTTTTTTTATGATCAACATAATTTAAGTGTGCCATGGAAGTTTAACTATAGGTTCAAGAGTGCTGTGAGATAAAAAAAGATTGAAAAACACTGATCTAGAGAGATCAGACACGTGCCCCTGGGCAGCCACGGCTCACTGTGGCAAAGAGAACACATGCTCTAGGCTGAGAAGTGCCGAAGTCCAACATCCTTTTCTGTTTATTTGTTTAAACAGATTTTGAAGCTGATGTCTAGGGAGGAAACATGATTCCACTAAGGTGACACGGTGAGGGTGGCCAATTTCCACTGCCCCTGCCTGACCCCTTCCATAGAGGCAGCGGTCAGGCTAGGAGATGAGCACACAGGCAGCAGGGGGCCGGGGCACTTCTCACCATCCTGGGGACCTTGCTCACCCCAAATGGCCCTCCCACCCCAGCAGCCAGAGGCTCCCTGCTGGCAGGGGCCGCCAAGGAGCCCGGGAGCCCTGTGCTCCTTACCTGAGCATCCAGGTTTTTGCGGGAGGAGGCAGGTGTGTTGGCGTAGGAGCTGATGGAGGAGCTGGTGTTGATGTCATCAGTGCTGAGGTTGTCTATGGTGTCGCTGATGCCACTGCTGACGGAGCTGCTGTCATCCCAGCTGCCAAGACAAACACATCCTCAATACCTAACCCTCATACGCTCCAGCTCGGGCTGACGCAGCCAGGTGAGTGTGCACCGTTCCCGAAAGGACCTGACCTGTGTCATCAAGTCTTGGGTGAGGTTCTTTTGCCTCAGATGTGACTCATCAAAAGGCACCATCCAACTTTGCTACTTGGCATTGGCAGAAGGTGAAGTGGCTGACAGGTACCTCCCCAAACTGTGGGTGCTTCCTGGAGCAGACGTGGCTACAGACACTATCCATTTCCTACCCTGACCTCAAGGTCATCATGGGAACCTGACAAAAGCCTAGCAGCAGAGCAGGAGCCATGAGTTTGGGGCTAGAGCTCAAAGTGTTGGGGAAAAAGCCGACATCAGCCCCTCCCCAGGACTCAGAGCAGCAGAAGAGCTGCTGTTTGATTTCTCTGGACTCCATTCCTGAAGTGCAAGGAGGAGGGAAAGCAAGTAGCAACAGTCAGCAGAAACCTGCCACCTCTATTAGAAGTAACTGACAATACCCCAGAATTAGCGTTCTTCATTTCTCAGTTGGTTTAACCAACTGAGGCCAGCCCCAAGCTGCTCAAGTCGAATTTCCATGAAATGTCTCCCCATTCTTTATTCCCTTCTGTCTCCACAGCTGCCAACACCACCACATTTAATCCAGCCCCCGTCCCATCACCTCTGCTTGCAAATATATCCAAATGTGCGCAGCTCTCTACCCCACCCCTACCCGCAGTTCAAGCACTGTCAACTTTGCCTGGGTTTTTGCAGAAAGGCCAGCTGGTCTCTGCAGCTCACTTCTGCTCCCTAATGATCCATCCTCCAGAATGATCCATGATACCCAGAATGATCTTTCTGAGACGTAAATCAGATCTCGCTACCCTACTGCCTAATACTCTCAGGTTGCTTCTCAGGAACCTGGAGTCCGAACTGCCTACCCTGGCCCTCGAGACTCGCTGGTCTGCCTCCCTTCCCATTCCTACCTGTACCCTTCTCTCCATTGAGACTGCGTCTGATCCCATGGACTTCAGCTCCTTCTAACCTAACACTGTTCTCATCTCCAAGGCTTTACATTGGTTATCTCTTTTACTAGACACTTATCCCTGCTTACTTCTCTCTCAAATCTCAGCTGCCTCAGAAAGTGTATACCAAGCTAGGCATGTTGACTCAACTCCTGTAATCTAGCACTCTGGGAGACCAAGGCATGTAGATTGCTTGTGTTCATGAGTTTAAGACCAGCCTGAGCAAGAGTAAGACCCATCTCTACCAAAACAAACAAAAAAATAGGTGTTGTGGTGGTACCTATAGTCCCAGTTACCTGGGAGGCTGAAGCACAGAGAATTGCTTGAGCCTAAGAGTTTGAGGTTGCTATGAGATACGATGACGCCATGCCACTCTACCCAGGATGACAGAGGGGGACTCTGTCAAAGAAAAAAAAGAGAGAGAGAGAGAGAAAGAGAGAGAGGAGAGAGAGAAAGGAAGGAAGGAAGGAAAAGAGAGAGGGAAATAGGGAGGGAGAAGGAAGGAAAGGGGAGGGGAAGGGAAGGGAGGGAAGGGGAAGGAAGGGAAGGACCGTAGGTTATGCCCTGCCCACCAAGCCTGTAATGCTCTGGGAAACCAGCCTGTTGCGTTTGCCCTTTGGTTTGGCTGCAAGGTGGCAGGTATGCAGCAGGCACTCAATCAATACTTGCTAACTGAAGCTTTTGGGAAAGGAGTCTAGTGGACCATAAAGTAAGCCCCATCATCAGTGTGGCACTGTTCTAACTGACCTAGTAAAAAAAGATGAGTATTCTTCTTTTTATTTTATACAGGGGGAGAAACTGAGGCTCAGAAAGGTGAGATGGTTAGTAAGAGGTGGAATGGGTTTGGATTTAGCTACTGACTCAGAGCCATCCTCTTTACTGTGACGTCAGATGGCTTTCCACTATGTCAATCCTCTGGGAACACACCAGATGTGATATGGCCCACTACCCCAGAGAGAAGCCAGGCGCTCTAGTTCAAGGCCACACATAGCCAGGGCTGGCAGGCCTGGTAACAAAGCACTGACTTAATCGTGTTATTCTACCACTAAGCCTTCCACAGTGCCTGTGGTCCAAAGCACTGCAAAGGGGCAGCATGAAATGCTGGGTGGTTGAGATCGCAAAAGCCAAGAGTACTCCTTCCCGCCTAGCACCCCTCCCTAAAATAACTTCAAAGAAGCTCTAGTTCATTTCACCAGCTTGTAAGGTACCTGCCTCTACTTCCTGAGCTCTGCTGATCAGGCAGGAAGACAAAGGCTTAACGAAAACCTGTTTTCAACACCTTTCCCTTCAACACTCCTATTTGGCTTCCAAAAGCCAAGCCGGAGGATCCTGCAAAAATGCAGAGGAAATATACTAGGATGGTTCCCAAGCAGGGAGGATAAGGGAGGAAGTGCGAGGGCTCAACAGGGGTTTATTATGGACGAATCCAGGAGAGTCCAGAGGGTGCTGTGAGCTTTGGGAGCTCTGCAAACTTCACTCATGTAATTCTACTTCTTTTGCCAGCCCTCCATCCTTTTCCAAAGTCCCTTTTAAGACCTTCTCAAAATACTTTCTCTCACCTATCCCAATGATCCCCTGCTTTAAGTTCCGACATAGTATCACATAGTATCACCTATACATTTGCTTCTATACACTTACGGTGTCACATAAACACACGTCTGTGCTTATTAAATACCTCCTGATTGAATTCATGTGCACGGGAGAGAAAGGGCAAGTTTCTGATGCAAACTTGCCAGCAGCAGTGGACTCTAAACCCAGCTCCCTCCCCCTTGATTCTTTGACAGGTCACAGCTCTATGACTCAGTTTCACCTAGGCTGGCAACCATGAGGGGATCTGCTGAGGAAAGCATGACATCACCGGTGGAAAAGAACTCAAATTTGTTCTCATAGTAAAAATCCGATGAGTCTTTTATTGCATCAGCTCTTGGGAGTTAGGCTTTTAATGTATCTAATATTTCTTATAATCCAATAAAGAAGAAAGGAGACTGACAGGAGTGTGACAGTGCCAGTGGCCGGCGGGGAGGCGGAGCGGAGTCATAACAGATGCCTGTGACTCCAAGTCCCAGATTTTGTGCTTTGACATTACACCTGTTCTTCCCTTGCAGCCTTTCAACACCAAGATAGTATTCCAGAGGGGCATGTCTGATGCACACATGATTCTCCCCACTTTAGTACCCACAGCTGGGGGAGGGGCCTCACCTTGAGTTTACGGCAAGTCCTTGTAATTGAGCCAGCCCAGAAGAGGGGAGCTAATGTGAGAAGGAAGGGGCAATGATGCCGAGGGAGGCCCACAGTGAGCAAGAGTGGCATCCACATTTCCCGGGGCTGTCTGTGTGCCAGAAACTGAAGCTGTCCTATACTTGGGAAACCAGCCAAGTCTCCTTCACTTCTGAATACTTCCTTAGCTCTGATAAACTGAGTTACTTAATCTTTTTTTTTTTGTTAGGGTAGGGTCTCACTCGGCTGCCCAGGCTAGAGCGCAGTGGTATCATCAATATATCTCACTGCAGCCTCAAACTCCTGGGCTCAAGAGATCCTCTGGCCTCAGCCTCCTGAGTAGCTGGGGCTATAGTTGTGTGCTACTGCACCTGACTAAGTTTCCTACTTAGTAAGAAGGGTGTGTTTCTTGCCATGTTGCTTAGGCTGTCTTCAACTCCTGGCCTCCAGCCACCCTCCTGTCTTGGCCTCCCAAAGTGCTAGGATTACAGGCGTGAGCCACCATACCCAGCAAGTTTATCTTGACATAAAATTACTTAGTTCCACTTTGTCCTTTACCCCAAATTCAGGTCATGAGCCACCAAATCTAGGTCAGTGAGTTTCAAGAGGTTTTCTAAGGAAAACTAGTTTCATGAGATGCACCGTGATGATAATGTTGCCCTAACAGGGGAAAGTGCTACCTCTTCTACCCTTTTTTGGAGATTCACATTGTATATAAACATCTTAACAGCTGTAAAGTTCAGGAAAGAGCTCTTTAACTTTGCCCAAAGCACTATTCTCCAAACCTGTATGACCACACAGGGGAGCTAAAAATGAAGCACCAAAAAAACCCACAAAAATGAAAATTAACAACAACAAAAATGGGCAAATGAAGCTTCGCTGCCGGGGGTTACTTGCCCCTCAGCTGTCTAAAGAGGAAGCAGAGTGGAAAGAGATGCAAGTGCGCCTTTGACATCAGCAAGCTGTATCCAGCCACACCTAAAGCCAGAAGCATCCTCGGAGACCCAACTGTGGAAGTAATAAGTTCTTTTCTTTGGCTTAAAACTAGTTTGCTTGTGTCTTGTCATTGGACATTTCTCACTAATGGCGAATTGCAATTTGTTTGTAAAATGACTCCAGACATGAGGCTGAGAGTCAGACAGGAAAAATGTGGAAAGCATGCAGAATTCACTCAGGCAGTAAGGACATGAGTTGAATCTAATCAAGTGGCAGAGGAAATTAGGTACAACCTGGGATGGGGTACAAAAGTCCACTGACCCAAATCGGTCAATAAATGTTGAAAGCGGTTACGAAAACTGATTAAGATCGAAACTTGAAAGAAACCCCAGAGAATGCTTGTTTACTATGTGGTGAAACGAAATTCCAGTGAAGAGGCCTGGAGACCCCGATGACGCAGCGGGAACAACTGCGAGTGTATTCGGCTAGGACATGGGAACGATCATTCTTAAATATGACTTGACCGCTCCTATGTCCTGGTCCTGTATTTGGCTGAGAAAAACTATACAATGGTCCTGAGGCCACCTGAGATGATAAACCAACTGCCCCTAGTTGGGGGTATATGTTGTTAAAATCTGAGAAAGGTGTGAAAAGATGAAAAGCGATGAAAGCAAATCATAATATTAATACTTAAGATTAAAGCTTTGTGATTATTGGGTTAATCTCAGTGTATTTATAATATTTAAAAGAATACACAGCTTATTACAGAATCTGACAAAATGCTCTTGCGATTTCAATTTTAAATGAGTATTAATTTTTCACTTAAGACTCTTAAGATGAGGCTCGGCGCCTGTGGCTCAACGGGCTAAGGCGCCAGCCACGTACACCTGAGGTGGTGGGTTCGAATCCAGACCAGGCCCACCAATCAACGATGATGGCTGCAACCAAAAAATGGCCGGGAGTTGTGGCAGGCACCTGTAGTCCCAGCTACTTGGGAGACAGAGGCAGGAGGCTTGCTTGAGCCCAGGAATTGGAGGTTGCTGTGAGCTGTGATGCCACAGCACTCTATCCAGGGTGACAGCTCGAGGCTCTGTCTCTTAAAAAAAAAAAAGACTCTTAAGATGAAATATGTAAGAATTGGATTAAGTTCTTAAAATAGAACTGAAATGTTTAAGATAATAATCTATGACACTTGCAACTTTATTTGATTTGCAAAAGTTAAGTGCCTAGAAAGATTGTGCTTGCCTGGCAGGTCAGTCTACCCTGCCAAGACATTTGAAGAACTTAAGGAAATCAGGTGTATTAAATTTATGAATATGGTCTAAAATAGTTAAGGAAATATAATTATCCAAGGTTGCAAACACTGCTAATTGTGTAGGTAAATGCAATCTGCTAAATATGGATCATTATAATAAAGTAATAATTGGTAACAAGTGAAAATGACCTTAATTTATACAAAAATACTTTATAGGTAAGATTTGTAAGAAAATCTATGTTTAAAGATTAAACTTTCAAAAGTGAAACCTAATTAACTCTAAGAAATTATTTTGGGGTACAAGAGAACTCTTAAAAAAGATGACTTTTTAAAACAATATTAAAGCAGATTTCCTTTTTGAATACATTTTTACATGAACGACTAGAAGAATAAATGAACAACATCTTCTCTCCTCACTAGTTTTTGCCTCTCCAGTTCACCTTCATTCTGCACTGTACGACTTCAGAAAGGGCTTCAAAATGTTAATAGAGACAACATTGTATTTGATAACCTTGAGAAACAAACAGAAACTAAAAAGGATATGGGACATAGAGCTTGGCTGGTCTGACAATTTATTTATCTTATTTATCTTTTCCAATGACAATTTATTTACCTGTATGTTTATTTCAAGATAGCATATCATAGATATGCCTGATAATATTCTTTGGCTGAAATATCTAGAGAAAAGGCAAGGTGATGCTTCCATTGACTCATCAGAACAATCAACACAAAAGCATCATTTCTAGCCGTATCATAGCAATGTATCTTTTTTCTATTCAGTGAAATGTCCTACACTGGTCAAGTCAATTAATGGTATAACTGGTGATATAAGTGATCAGACTTGTAAAATGACTTTCACCTATTTTAAGCCAATGGATAGATAAAAGGAATTCCACTAGATATTTACTATTTTTC
The DNA here is from genome assembly GCA_963573935.1 of Arctocebus calabarensis. Classification (NCBI taxonomy): domain Eukaryota; kingdom Metazoa; phylum Chordata; class Mammalia; order Primates; family Lorisidae; genus Arctocebus; species Arctocebus calabarensis. The sequence goes on along the minus strand of CAUYON010077702.1, from coordinate 39,560 downwards.
TTGAAGGCTTGTAAACTCAACATTTTTAGACCCAGAGTCAGGGGCCTTGAACACATTTATTCCTCTCATCCAGGCAGCCAGTGCCCTCATGTGTCAGGCACTGTGCAAGGCAGTGGTGATGAGTTGGGGACCTAGAATTGTCCCTGCCCTGGACTGCAAATCCAGTGGATGTGACAGGCAAGGACATCAGCTAAGACACACATAAAAACGTAAAATAGGGAGATGAGCAAAAGGTATCAAGTGGAAACTGCACTGGTTGCAGACATCACTTCTCCAGCCAAGTTCCATGACAGGAACTAGTCTGGCGGCATTCCAAGCGCAGGCCCACCAATGCTCTTTGCTGTGCTCCTCTCCTCTTCCAGGCGGGGACAAGGCAAAGACCAGGAGCCCTTGCTGTAGCTTCCCCAGAACTGTGTCCATTTCCTCCCCAGGCCCATCCCTCTTCTGTATAACGGAGTTGGGGGCTGAGCTAAGCTACCTCAAAGGCTCCCTGCTGCCATCTGTGAGCTTACGCTCAGAGAAAGGTCAGTGCAAAGGCGAATGAGCACACTGAAGGTCCCTGATGAGGCCTCAGTAAAAGCTGCTAAATGGGCAACTCCATTTCCTGACCTCTGGGCTTCTTCATTGCTGATTCACTTCTCAGATCATTAATTTTAAAAGCCCAGAGTCTTTTAAATATTTGAAATAGATGCCGGTATCGTATATATAGGAGACAATTAGCTAGCCCTGAGTAGTAAGTATCCTTTGGAGACAGAGGTGTGCTCTCCTATTTGACATAATCCCTATGTGAGCCTTTTAATTTACACAGGCTACCCGCCTGGCCCTGCAATTTGAGTTTGCAAGCCCTGGTATACAGGCATTACAACCCAGTTCATAACAGAGAGTCTGCATTAGACCATGCTATTTATCCACAAAGAAATAGTAGGTCATCTTGTGCAATATTTACAGCGACCATCGACAATGTTTATCAAATATGTCAGGCACTGTACCAGGCATGTGCTATGTATTATTCCACTACCATTTTCTCCTGGATGAAACAGAGACTTGGGACGTAATAACCCCATACAGCCTTCCAGCTCATTAGAAAGATAGCACATATAGTGGCATATAGATCGTGGCATAGAGATATAGTACACACAAGAGCTTCGAACCACTGCTAATCACCTGAATCACAGAAGAACCCCCCTCTGTGGTCAGCAACCAAGACAATCAAGAGTCATCCCCATTTGGCCCAATATGTAGCATTTTAACCAGAGGCAAAGCTTTCAAAGCCTCAATTGTTTGTCTACGACCTCTTAGAGAAATAGAGATGTGAAGGAAAAAGGCTCTTCAAAAAATGAGAGTAAAATCCATTCAAAAATGGCAGGGCCCATAAAACCAGAAGATCCAGTTTCAGAGCCTTGCAAGAGATGCTGACATCACTGTGTCAGGAATTCAAATGCCATTCAGAGGGCTTAAAGTACAATTTTAACAGCCAAAATACAAGCTATCAGCTACGAAAATCACAGGTGAAAGAACGCTTCCTGTTTTGCCCCCCTGTTGTGGGAAGCAAACATTCCACAGAACTGAAAAGGTAAACTTGACTTCTCCAGGACCCCTGAAAAACCACATTTAATTTGGATGAGTTTTTAATATCTAGGTCTTCCTGGGGATGGGGGAGAGGGTACTTAAAAGTAGCAAGACAATCTGTAAAGGTCCTGAATAATGTGATACTATCTCTACGACGACGTCATTTTTCAGGAAGCAAAAAGGCAAAATAGAACCTCAAGGTTTGAGGGATGATTAAACAGATTTTTCCACTAGGAATTACATGCCTTGGCTTTCAGCAAAAGACTTCCAGAAGAGGAATTATTGAGGGATCCAGAGGGAGGATCATTACACTTTTGAAATGAACTCCTTGTGAGATAATGCTGTTTATTCAGGGAAAAGACTTGCTAAATGAAGTTGCAAAAAAATCAGATTGCGGATATATATTAGTTTTTCTCTGCTCGCTAATAAAATCATAGCCGGTTAGCAGAAATAAAGTACTATAATTACGGTTGTGCAAAGCAGTCTTCACAAAGCAAGAATCTTAATCCTCCTCAAACTCCGAAGATTTAGTCTACCCTCAGAAACAGTGTGGGTCACTCCCTCCTTGCCATCCACCTCTCTCCAGGTGACTAAACGCACCCTGCAGAGCCACCACCAGCTGCACTCAGGCCTTACCTGCTCGGTTTTCCAGTTCTGCTCCATAATCAAGGCAGACCATGCCCTCCACCAGACAGCTGCACTCAGTTGCACAAAGCCCAGACTGGTGGAACTTGTTTTCTGGCTATTGTTCAAGGCAATTGTTCCAGGGAAAGGCCAGGGCCCAAGCGGAATGAGATCCTTTGGTGTGGATGAGTGAGCAAGCCCAACCGTAGGCTTAGTCGTAACCCCAGGGGAAGGGAAAGGGTTTGGCTACCTACATTTCCCACCAGACAGGTATGTTAACTATTTCCTCCCCAGGAGGTTTTCTCAGGAGCATCATCTCCCCTAAGCACCACTAGGGTCTATTAAGAAAGTCCACCTTCAAAGAATGCAACAGGACTCCTGCAGAGCCCTATCTTTGGTTGTCTATCAGAGGATAATAATAATACAATAGCCAACTTAATTGGAGTTTAAAGTTATGTCAGCCTCTGTGCTAACCGCACTCTATGCATTTTTTCAGTTAATCCTCACAACTCTATAATAAATATAACAACCGATACTCATTGATAGCTTACTATAGGTCAGGCCCTGTTGTTACCTATTTTCTCCCAAGTACCATGAGATAAATACTACACCCATTTAAGAGATGGGGCAATTGAGGGTTCCGGAAAACCAAGGGTTATATAATTTAGGAAATGTTGAAGGTGAGATTTAGACACAGATCCAAGAGTTTGTTTATTCATTTTACACATTTGAATGAATATCTATCTTGGTATTAGAAGGACTTCAATGTTTTCCATACCAAGGTGGGTACAGATACCTAAATTAAAACCACCACCTACCATCTTTCTGGGTTCCAGCCTATAAGGTTTGTATTCTGATGCAAAAAGATCCAGAACCTGAGGTTAAATCAACGCAAGGGCAGACTTTAGACTTTAAGCCCAGAATATGGAGTCTCACCTAGGACCATTAATCCCCAGAGGCTCCAGATAGAGGCAGCACAAGCTCTGCAGAAAAAAGTAAAATAGATCTGTGCTTGAATCCTGGCTCTGCCCTTTATCTTGTCAGAAGACCTTCAACTCCAGAAGACCCAGGTTTCCTCCTGTGTGATACAGTGCTAATAGTGCCCAGTTCTCATAAGCCTTTGGTCAGGGCCAAATCAGCCAGCACGCGCGCAGACCTCCAGGTAAGGGAGCTAGATCACCAGCGCATCTCAGCTGCAGTTGTAACCAGGCACTGCAAGGACTGCAGGAAGAAGATCCAGGCCCACACTAGGAAATGTAGGATAAAGTTTTAGTGCAAGAACTTGCTTCTTACTGCCATAAATGGACAGTGTCCTGAGGGAGAAGCAACTTCTACAGACGGTGCCAGGTGCAAGGTCAATGACTTGGGGTGGAGAGAGGGAAACACAAACTCCATAAGGTGGGTTGCAAGGGGATTTAGCAGCAATCAGAATTCCCTGGGCTTGGGTTTCACCCCAAAGCACCTTTATCCCATTTTTGGTAATTCATTCCTCAACAAGTAGGTGGTCCCCTGAGTAAGCGTGAAATTTCTTCCTTTGGCTTCGGGGGCTTGGAGGAGTTAGAAACCTCAGAGCTTTGGTCCAGATGCCTCAGACCCTCATTGTTACAATAGGCACCAGCGTGTCTGCTGACCTCAGCTGCACAGAGCTCTCTCTCCTCTAAGGCTCCTCCAGAGAAGGCTGCTTACACTTGGGTCCCTGCCGGCAGGCACTTGCCAAGGATCTCAACAAACTCATCCTGGTTTTCTGCTTACCAGACGATATATTACCCCTAAATATCAAAAGAGTTCAGCACATTATAGCTAATGAAAGTAACAATGAAAACTTATACAAGGTCAAAAGGTTTTGTTTTGTTTTCAGTTTTGGCCAGGGTTGGGCTTGAACCCGCCACCTCCGGTATATGGGGACAGCGCCCTACTCCCTGAGCCATAGGCACTGCTCCAAGGTCAAAACTGTTAATAACGGTTCTAAGCATCATGCTGAGCACTTTACAGACATCGTCTCACAAATGCCTCCCCATTACCCTAGTGGCACAAACTATTAATGTCCTCTTTTCATACATGTGGAAAACTGAGGTTTACACAGGCTGTGTGACCTGCCCAAGGCGCCACAATTAATAAATAGAGCTGCATTTGAACCCAAGCTCTTCTTAACCACATTGGCTCAACATACTAAGAGGAAAAGATGCTTTTACATAAACTTGGTTATATAAGAACTCATTACACCTGCTATCCAAAAATCGCAGGATGCAGGTTCATTGCATTAATGAACTTAATGCAATCAAGTTACTTTTATAAATATCTCTAAGAAGTGAAAGAAAAGGAGGTAGGGAACAGGGCATTGGCTGGATGCCTTCAATCTCCTGATACCCCATAACCTCCCCCAGAACCCTCTCCTGTCCACTTAGCTCCCAATAATCTTGGGTACCTGGGAACCTGAATGCACCAGACAGAAACACAATTGCCCCAGGGTGGCTGCCATCTCCCAAACCAGTCTCGCTTCTGTTTTGCAGTTTGTCAGGGGCTTGCCCTTAAGCTATCTTCTTGTGGAGCAAGAAGGAAGAGGAGAGAACTCAAGCCAAGAAACCTTCACTTGTAATTGGTTCTGCAATGCAAGGGAAGCCCAGACCTGGCTAATCAGACACCCCAAGCACACATGAGAACAGCTAGTGCCAACAACACGGGCCAGCATTAACATGCCAGGTGGACATCTTCTCCCGCAATAAACAATAATCTTTTTCTTGAGAGGCAGTCCCAGAGCTCCTGGGCGCAGCCCTAGGCCAGCTCCAAGGCCATGTCAGCCTTCCCCAATTCGGCTTCCACTTGAGATCAGGTTCCCTCCTACCCCCACTCAAGCCAGGTACATGCCCACCATCAGTAGCCAGGAGTCTCAAGGAGATCAGAGGATTCCTACCCTGGTCCGACTGCCAAAGCAAGGCTACTTCTTAATATGTAGTCCTAACCTGAGATGCGCAGGCAGGCTGTGCTGTGAACATCATGTGAACGCTGGTGAGTCCTGCACAGTAAAACGTCCCTTCATCCAGCTGAACCCACACTTACAATCATAAACATAACCATCCCAAGCTCATCTGCCAAGCCCTCCAAGAAAGGTAAAGTGTTGGTGTGGACCTGGATTCTAGTTCCAGTTTTGCCTTTTGTAGCTTTGTGACCTTGATCAAGTTACTTAACCTCTCTTAGCTCCCACTGCCTCATGTCAAAACTGCATGCAACCTTGCTGTCTTTGCGTTGAAATCGAATGAAACGATGTCTGCTATTTGCTTGGTACATAGTAAGAGGTAAAGAATACTGTTTTCTTCACTTCTTATCTGGCTTAAAAACAGAAATATGCTTCCCTGGGTAGCTATAAAGGTCTTAATGAAGCAAGAAAAGTCCTCATGCTTCAACTTCCCATGCCATCTCTCCTGGAGCCTAGTTTCCAGAAAAAAACCAACCCAGTAATTTGCCATATTAGCAAACACAACCGCAAGTTCACCAGGCTCCTTAGATTCCAAACAAAACCTCCAACTGCAAGTAATTTTAATCAGCACCCTCTGAACCACCAGCAGCCCCTGCCTGGGGCCACACTGCCTCTCTCCAGTTTCATCCCTTCCCAATCAGGCTGCAAAATCTCACAAAAAAAAAAATCCACAATAAGGATTTAGTCAGCTGGTTGATCAATACCCAGTTTTTCAGGGTCAGCAATCTAAGTTGATAAGATGGTCTGGAAAACATTGACATTATTCAAATATCTAGGTTGAGTAACACCCCAGCTTCCTCTGAAACTATCAGGGTTAAAGGGGAAGAGGAGGGAGGGGGAGAGAGAAGGTGCTGCAGTTGCTGACCAGGGACCTACCACCCTCACCATCACCCACAGTGATTTCAGCAGCTGCACCACTGGTTCCTCTGCCTGGGTTTTTGATCCCAGCCAAAGAGTGACAAGGTAGCACGCCCACCCCTTGCCCTAGAAATTTTAAGACATCATCCTACCTTGCAAGGTTTCTAGGCCACAGCATTTCTGTACATTGTGGTCCTGGGAGAACAGCGGACAAAGAAGCTGAAATCGATCTCACAGGATGGCAAGTCCTTCAGCCAGCCTGGCCAGCCCAGGATGGGCCAGGCAATGCTGGCACTTCAGCAACTCTGTTACTAACGGACTAGTTCACAGAGGATCACCATTCCCCAGCCCAGGAAAGAAATACGATCCCCCAACAAAATTAACCTCTGAAGCGCTGAAGGAGGGAGAGGTCAGGCCTGAGTGCCAGTATCAAGTCAGCTGTGAAAAGTTTCAGCAAAGCAAAAGCTAACACCAAACTCTGAAGCCATTACCGTAAAGCACTGAATGGAAGGGCCCTCCCAGGGGAGTTTGTAAGAGCGGGTCAAGCGGAAGAAAATCTAAAAGCGACAAAAATAAATCCTCACAGACTGTACTAACACGTGGTAGAAAGTCTTTTCAACCCTAAGTGCTTCTTTTAATGACACAGAAAACATAACGTTTCTTAGCTCATGCCACAGAAGTCTGAATGCAAAGCGTTTGGTTAAAATGATTTAACCTACAGGGAGAACTTCCGTGCCTAGAAAGGAAACGATACCTGTTTGTACAGTTAACGATGACATACATTATTTCCTGTGATGTCAGGTTTGATGCAGTGCCAGCTTAAATACGCATTAATTCCTCAGGCTACTTATTTCAAAGGAAAAACAATCTCAGGAGCTACATTAAGCATTATGGTAGAGAAGCAGGAAGAGGAGGTGGGAGGGAGAGTGAGTCCCAGTTCTGGCAAGGGAAGGGGTTGCACCAAGTAATCCCTATTAAAACCTGTAATCAAGGAACTCAGAAGGAACTATGTAAACAGATGCTATGAACAATGAACAACTGTCTTACTGCTGAGAAGTCAAAAGCAAAATTACGTGATAGCCACAAGCTTTTATTTCAAAATGCAGGCTCAAGATGCTCGCCCAAACCCTTTTCTCTCCCCAAATCCTACCAGTTGGTTGCTGGCAGCTTTCAAAGACTTTCCCTGAGAAAGGCTCTCCCCCAGGCCTGGGAGGCCCCTCCAGTGGGACAGGGTAGGGGAAGGGGGGTTGTGGCCCTGGCGGGTGGCTAGGAAAGAAAGCCATAACTGGCTGTGAAGAGAGGTCTCCGTGTGGTCAGCCTTTGCTCAGCAAACAGAAGATTTTCAAAGGAGAATGAAGAGCCATTCTGCCCCCACCCAAAAGGGAGGGAATTCAAGGTCTCCTCAAAGAAGAAAGGAGGGTCTGGTGGGGCTTCCCAGGTGAATGAAAATGCAAACCAGTCTAGGAGGGGAGATTGTGATCTTGAAGGAGTCCCAACCAAAGTTAATCATTCACATCTCATCCCTCAAGACCCTCTTCACTTGAAATACTACTGGGGTGTCTGCGGTGGGCTGAGGGGCTTTGAGGGGATGGGGTGTAGTTCACATTTGTTAAGACAAAAAAGTGGGGCAGGACCTCAGGTCTGGCTGACAAAAATGCTTCAAACGACTCCTTATCTACTGTGCTGTCCCTGGAGCTGACTTTATCTTTTACAACATGACTTTTTTGAGAATCTGGCCAATCTTTGGGTTAATTTGGTAGTAAACACCACTGCACTCGACCAGCTGTAATTTAGGAATAGGAGGATGACTGTGTATGGGGAGATGTGTGCACATATACACACATACTAAAAATTTCCCACTGTTTCCTACAATTGCTCCTTGCTCTAAGCAAAAAAAATAGGCAAAAATCCCCATGAGCCACCAAGGTAAACTAGGGATGGCATCTATCCATTCATTCAACTAACATATTTTATAGAGCATCTGCTATGTGGCAAGCACTGTTTTGAGTGCTGAGGACACAGTAGTCAATAAAGCAAGACAAAAAAATCCCTACTGTAATGGAACTTATCTGTTAGTGTTAGAACTATAAAATAAAATGAGAAAAAAAGTAAATTATACAGTAGAACAAAATCATGTAAAGAAGAAAATGTGATTTGTCAAGAGGAAGTTCTGAAATTTTACATGGGGTGGCTTAGAAGGCCTGAGGGAAGAGTCTTATTACATCTGAAAGAAGTCTGGGAACTGGTTATGTGACTACCTGGGGGAAAAAGAGATGACAAGAGATGACATGGTCAGAGCAAAGCCCCTGAGACAGAATATACCTGGCAGTTCATTTAAAAAATGAATGGCTAGAGGGAGTGAGTGGTGACCAAAAGTGGGCTTAAGAGAAGGCCAAGCCAGAGGGCCTGGGGGGAAAGGAGAGAGACGAGAGCCTAGGAGAGCTTGGCAAGTCATGGTAAGCACCTTGGCTCTAGTGAGAGAGGATACGCCATAAGAAGTTCACATAAATTTCCTACAACGCTACAAATATAATTTTAATTACGCACAATTTTTACAAGGGTGAGTTTATTGCACAAGACAAAGTGCTTTAAGGGGGTCCTAGTCATCTTCTGTGGTTGACAGTAAGAATCACACCTTTAATATGAAAGGCTCTAAATGCTTTGCAGCTCCAGGTCACATTTAGTCAGGGCTTTCCAGTGCCTTAAAAGATAAAGAGCAGTATGAATAAGAGCCATCTAGGCAACAGGGAAGAGAGAGAGAGAGAGGAGAGAGAGAGAATGTGCAGGTGGGTCAACCAGCTGTATGATAGCAGGTGCCCTTTGCTTTTGTCAAAAAGCAAAGCTTCCCTCAGCATTTTTGACCCTTGCTCCTGAACAAGCCAAATTCCAAACACCTTTGAGAACTCTTAGCATTTTTGTTCATAGTCACAATGTCATCAATGATGTTAACTTGGACTTTTTTTAAAATGAAAAGGAATTGACAAATTCTAGCCAGGGATCAGACAGAAAGTACAAGACAACTTTATTCTGAGAATATAGTACATCATTAGACAAAACAGAAAACCACTAAAATAAACCTAGTAAGATGTTCACCTTTTTTTTTTTTTTTTTTTTTTTTTTTGAAACAGTCTCGTTTTGTTGTCCTTGGTAGAGTGCTCTGGTGTCACAACTCACAGGAACCTCCAACTCTTGGGCTCAAGTGATTCTCTTGCCTCAGCCTCCTGAGTAGGGAGTAGCTGGGACTACAGGTGCCCATCATAACGCCCAGCTATTTCTAGAGACAGGGTGTTGCTCTTTTTTTTCTTTTTTTGGAGACAAAGTCTCATTCTGTTGCCCTCAGTAGAGTGCTGTGGCATTACAGCTCACAGCAACCTCTGACTTTTGGACTTAAGCAATTCTCTTGCCTCAGTCTCCCAAGTAGCAAGTAGCTGGGACTACAGGTGCCCACCACAACACCCGGCTACTTTTTTGTTGTTGTTGCAGCTGTCATTGTTGTTTAGCAGGCTTGGGCTGGGCTTGAACCCACCAGCCTCAGTGTATGTGGCCGGAGCCCTACCCACTGAACTACAGGCTCTTGAGCAGGCTGGTCTCGAACCTGTGAGCCCAGGCAATCCACCGGCCTTGGCCTCCCAGAATGCTAAGATTACAGGCGTGAGCCACTGTACCCAGCCATGTTCATTTATGTTTAATGAACATCAAACAATAAACACTAGTGAAGACGCTTTGCTCCTTCTCCAACATAATCTGTTTTCCCACGTTACTGACGTTTCCTCACTGGCTGGGAAATATATCTCTCATCTCATCTCCTTTGACCCTGTGCTCATATTCCCTTCCATGATCATGCCAGTCTCTGCTGCATCTTATAGCAAAACATCTCAGAGGAGCTCTCTGCATGTGTCAGGTCCTCAGGAACTCTTCAACCCATGAGTTAAACATTGGTCCCCATGACTCTGCCGAGACCTGTTTGCCCCAAGAATATCAATGGCTTCTTTCTTGCCAAAGCCAACGGTCATCTCTTAGTCTTGAATTTTTAGCAGCTGGGTCTCTTCTTGGATTTCCATCTCTATCTGGTTCCTCCCTTCCATCCTGGCTGTGCTTCAGTCTCCTGTGATTCCCTTTCCTCTCCTCCCCAGGCTGTCCTTAGTCCCCTTCTTTTCTCTACCTGCAGAGTTTCTTTGTAGGCGATCTCATGCCATGGCTCCAAATCCTAGGTGTAGACAGACAACTCTACACTGTAATCTCTAGCCTGACCCCTTTGTCTGCTTAATACATCTAAAATCAAATGTACCTTATGCAAAACCATTGCTTCCAACATCCAAATTGTCTGCACCTCCAATCCCTAAGGCTTCCCCATCTGAAAGTATGACTGTCCATTAGCCATCCTAATTCTCACGTGCCTTCTTACCTCCTATACATAATCCACTAGCCTGTGGGCTATACCTTCCCAATACACCTTGAACCTGATCACTACTCAGCATCTGCGGTAAGGTAACCCTGCCAATCGGTGGCACCTGTAGCTCAGTGGGTAGGTCACCGGCCCCATAGTCCAAGGGTGGAGGGTTCAAACCTGGCCCTGGCCAAATTGCTACAAAAAATAGGCAGGCGTTGTAGTGGGCGATTGTAGTCCCAGCTACTCGGGAGGCTGAGGCAAGAGAATTGCCAAAGCCCGGGAGTTGGAGGTTGCTGTGAGCCATGTGAAGCCACGGCACCCGAGGGCAATAAAGTGAGACTCTGTCTACAAAAAAAAAAAAAGAAAGATAACCCTGCCATTAGTTCTCTCCTGCAACAACCACCCCCCCCCTCAGCCTTCCCATGTGCTCTGCTAGGGTCTGTCCTCCATGTAGTTGCGACAGTGTTCTTTCTCAAATATACCTCAGATCATATCACAGGCCTGCCTGAAACCCTCCAATAGTTTCATAGGGACTACAGAATAAAATCCAAATTAGTTTCCTCGGCCGAGAAGGCCCATGTGAACTGGCTCCTGCCCTCCTTGCCTGTACTCTGCCCTTTCCCTTCGCGTGTCCAGAGACGGCCCACAAACCGCCAAGCTTATGCTACTCCCCGGGCCTTGCACTGTAGCTCCTTCCGCCTGAAATGCACTTGCCCTCATCTCCGAGTGGCTGCCTACTTCTAACCATTTAGGTCTCCGTCGGAATGTCACCTCCTCAGGAACTGCCCTCTAGACTCGGGTTCCACCATCTGGTTTTCTTCACGAGACTGACACATTATCTTTTCAACAGTGTGTCTCCCCCACTCCCCAAACAGTGAGCTTCCATGAGGCCAGGCACACTGTTTGCTCTTGTTCTGAGCCAACCTCCCAGGGTCTACAGCTCAGCTGATACAGCCCTGAACCAACTGAATGCAGGAGGGCACAACAGAACTGAACACTGGGTGTGGTCTCCTGGGGACTTGGTGGCACTTCCAAGGGCTTTTGCCCAATAGTTCTTAATATTTTAAGGCCGGGTGCGGTGGCTCACACCTGTAATCCTAGCACTGTGGGAGGCCAAGGTGGGCAGAGTTCAGGAGATTGAGACCAGCCTGAGCTACAGTGAGACCCTATCTCTAAGAAAATTAAAATAAAATAACCAGGTGTTGTGGCGGGTGCCTATAGTCCCAAGTACTGGGAGGCTGAGGTAAGAGGATCACTTGAGCCCAAGAGTTTGAGGCAGCTGTGAGTTGTGATGCCATCGCACTGTACTGAGGGTGACAAAGTAAGACTGTCTCAAAAAACAAAACACAAAACAAAAAAATAGTTCTTAACATTTTATTTGGTTGAAGACTCATTTGAGAATTAAGACAGAAACTCACGTGTCCCCTTAGAAAAATGGCATAAAACCATATTTTACTGATTTCAAGGAATTCATGGACTACCTGAATTCTGTCCATAAAGCCTAGATTAAGGGCAGCTGCTTCTACGTTTTAAGGCACCAACTTCATATGAGGTCTAATTTCACTTCTATCCCATGGCTTCTGTTTCCTTAATTTGGGAATCATTCTTTCCATTCATTTCCATTGCTTTCTTCTGGTTTGCTCTTATAAGAACAAAATGCAGGGGAGGGGAGGAAGGAAAACTCTTTTGGATGAATAAACAAGAATTAAAAGATAAAGGGTTAAATAAAGATCTGTGTATGTGAGACATTAAAAGATGTGAAACATCCCTCATTGCCTAGAGTGGAATTTTATGTGCTGTGGTCTGCAGCAGGCAATGGGAGAGGAGAAATACTCCAGGGATTTGCTATTTCTCTAGCAATCCCTAGAGAAATATTCTAGGGATTTCCAAGTATCAGGGCTAACACTAGGGACTTTGTGATTTTCAAAAAAATTGTAAGAAACAAGGTAGTTTGGGGGTAGCAAATGAATGACATTCACCAATAGTCATTGAGGGCAGAATCTGTGCCAGTTCCAGGCTGGCTGGACGTGGGAAGTATAAAAGGGAGTCATAGAGAAGGGCCCAGCCCCAGCAGGGCTGTTAACCTGGAAGAGACAAATGAGTGCAATCCTTACGGCTGGGAAGAAAGTGAGGAAAGAAATAAACAGGCTGCCGTGAAGGAGAGTCACAGGAAACACTTACTTTAAATAGCATGGTCAGGAAAGGCCATTCCCAGGAAGTGACATTCCCAGGAAGACAGAAAGATGAGAGAGGGCTGGCTGGCCATCAGCAGAGGGAAGCCAGGTGTTGGACAGGGATGTCAGGCTTCACATGTCCTCCAAACGCCCAAAGGAGGGAGCAGCTGGGTGTGCTGTAGGAGCAAAAACGTGGCTACCATGCTTGAAGCCTGGAAAATGGGTGGAGGTGACATTACTGGGAAAGAAAGTCCACCCTCTGGAGAAGTCTCAGACCCATTAGGAAGCACTGATCCTGGTCAAGTGTCTGTCAAGTGCCATGGAGGCCAGTCAGTGTGTCCTGGCAACTCCCGCCTTCCTTAGCCATGTCCTCTACTCTTGTCTGGGAAATAGGACCCTACAGGATGAGCAAGGAGGCCTCCCTTCTGGCTAATGTTCAAGAACGTGAGGTCAGGGCGGAGCCTGTGGTTTAAAGGAGTAGGGCGCCAGCCCCACATACCAGAGGTGGCAGGTTCAAATCTGGCCCCAGCCAAAAACTGTAAAAGAGAATGTGAGGTTGTGGGAAGGCAGGTGAGATTCCATAGGATGCCTCGTTACCCTTCCAGCGAGGAGGTAACACTATCTCCAATCTTACTACAAAGACAGGTAGAGCTGCCTTTCAGCTTCAAATGTCTTACAGCATTGCAGTTTTTGTTATGTTTTGTTGGTTATTTCTTGAGACTGTGTAGAGCCCACCACTGTGGGTGCTCATACTACTCACATTCCCTAATCTTTAAACCAAAGGCTTCGTTCACCAGGATGGGCATCGGTCTGCTCTTTGGTTTATGCCCCCCCCCCCCATTCTCAATCCGAAACCAGAGGTTTGTTAAGACCCTAAACAAAGGAAACTGAAGAACATGAGTAGGTGGGGGACAGCATCTTCAGCCTTAAATCACATATCCGGACCTTCCCTCCTCAGTCTGACACCATGGATGTCCTTTTGGACAGGATTCCAGTTGGCTCCATCAAGTCAGAATGGCAGCATTTCCAATGGAGGACACGTGAAGCCAAAGTTATTCTCAATAGCAATGATTAAGACGTACAGGTTTTCCCATGTATAAATCTCATTTAATTCTCAGAACTGTTCTAACATGTATTATTGGTCCCATGTGATAAAAACTGGGGCTCAGAGATGACTTACCCATAGTCATATGAGTGCTGAGCACAGGCGGGAGCCAAGTCCTGCCTGATGTCAGATGCCACACTGTGCGGAGGAGTGAAAACCTCCCGGTCACCATGCCAATGGGTGACACCAAGACAAGGCCTTTCACAGGTTACCCCAGAGTGTGTTAGCTACTTCTAACACTTCGGGGCTTAGTCCATTTTAGCTATACTCTTTTATCAAATCTTATGCTACACGGCTCCTCCTATATTTCCAGTGATTGTTCTCTTAAAAATACTGGCTGGCTGTGTATGTTTCCATGCCAGGCGCTGTGCTAGGAACAGGGTGGCATGTAGAAGGAGAAAGGCGTCTCGCGGAGCTTATAGTCTTCTGGATGTGGAGGGATCAGGCAATAAAATAAGAAACTAACATATTTACTTGTAAACTCTTATATGTGCCATGAAAGAAACAGTGAGCTGAGAGCATAGTATAGGGGAGAAGAGGAAATTATTGGAGAATAAAGTCCAAAATAGCTGTGCTCGGGCTGCCTGTACAGAGTGCTGTGTCATGCTGAAAGTCAACAATTTTGGTGAACATTTTAAAACTTGTGCCTACATGTCACTTTCTAGATAGTAAAGCCTAGATTATCCCATCCAACCCCATTTCAAACACCCTTGGCTAACTACAATAGACAGAGAAATTCCTGTCACTGTCTCCAAGGTCAGAAGGGGTAGCAGCAGATGAAAACGTTAGCTCAGCAGGTATTTCAGGGAATAATCTGGAGTGGGCCTTCCCGCATCTTTGGTCATGATAATGAACCTAGTTATTTAGAAGAAAATAAGAAACAAACAAACAAACAAACAAACAAAAAACCCAGAAGAGGCAAATCCATGTGGCATTTTGAATTAAAAAAAAGAGAGAGAGAGAGATTTTAAAGAACACCATTGGTTTTTAGAATCTGCATTTTTATAAGGGTGTCAGGAGTGCATAGAGAGAATTCTGAGAGTTCAAATATTTATTTTTGTGGCTCAACTACTTTTCTCTATTAAATTGGAGAGGAATGAATGAAATATTTCAAAGCTACTCTTTGGCTTTTTCTAATGTAGGTCCAGCTCCAAGAACATCCTTGAGGGTGTCCACAGCAGAGTAAAATGAGAGAAGGGGACAGGTGGGCAGCGGGGTGAGGCGGGAGAGAAAAGTACGATGGGAAAAGGAAGAGATAGGAGAAAAATCTTATAAGTGGTCATCCCAGGTAGCTTGAGGCAGACCAGTTTGGGGACTCTGGTCTAACTTCATTCCTACTGGCCTGGGTCACACAGTTCTCATTGTGGGGGCAGCACTACAGGGCAGAGAGGGGAATACTGGAACAAGAGTCTAAGCTCTTGTCCTACATCTGTCACCACGCTGACTTTAAAGGAATCATTTCCTGAACTCAGATTTCAGTGAACAGGCTGCCACTCCAGCATCCGCTAAGACCCTTCTGAGTATGAATGTTTTGTAAAACTACACCCCAGGATCTCCCACTGAAATCCCTTCTCAAAAGAAAGTTCATTTGCCTTGTGAATCAGACTCATGATCCATTTGTCCCCTGCTGGGGACAGCCCTTGAATTTACTGCAGACATTCGAGGTGCCAGGCACTGAATCAAATCCTGGAAATACCTCATCCCGCAGAACTCTTCCTATTACCTCTATGAGGTCGTAGTTTTTCTTTTTAAAAAAACCTGTTCTGTACCTTAGCTTTGGTATTTCATTGTTTCCCTTCTGAGTTTATACGGACTATAAAATAGATTTGCAAAACCTTCCACAATCTCTAAACCACAATTTTGTCAAAGTTGAAAGGAGAAAAAAAAAAAAGTTTGGCAAAGAGCCCAACTCATTCTAGGTATTTGCCTAGCGGGGAGGCTAGCTGAAAAGTTACAGACTAGTTAAGAATTAAACCCCTTCCATCAGACTATTAGTCTCCAAAAGAAAAATGCTTTGAATGGAGAAAGAGAAGTAAAACGGGGCTACAAATGCTGCTGTCCATACTGAAAACCAACTGTGTGCAGAGCCTGTGTTAATTTTGTAGACAGTGCAGATATCAAAACTCACAATACCTCAGTAAGAAAGATTTTATTATTCTCAAGTTAATAGAAAGATGATCTAACAACTCAGAGATGTTAGTTAAGTTGCTCAAGATCACATAGCTAATAAATACTAAAGCCAAACTAGACACAGGCCTGCCTGATTCATAAACCAGCGTACTTCTGGGGATATCTTAAGGTCCTATTTGAGTTCTTGTCATGGCAGTTACTACAAAATGGTATGGTCTCACTTAATCCTTCTGACATTCCCTATGCAGGAAATATTATTATTCCTAATTTATCTGGGGAAATGAGCAGTGGTTTAAGTAACATGCCCAAGGCCACACTCCTGGTGAGGCCTAGTTTTTCTGATTTAAGAGCTCATGCTTGAAAACACTCTAATCACCTCAGAATTTCTTCCCTTTTTTTTTTTTGAGACAGAGTTTCACTATGTCGCCCTCAGTAGAGTGCCATGGCACCGTAGCTCACAGTAACCTCAAACTCTTGGGCTCAAGTGATTCTCTTGCCTCAGCCTCCCAAGTAGCTGGGACTACAGGCGCCTGCCACAACGCTCAGCTATTTTTACAGATGAGGTCTTGCTCAGGCTTAGGCTGGTTTCGAAACTGTTAGTTCAGGCAATCCACCCACCTTGGTCTCCCCAGTGCTAGGATTAGGCGTGAGCCACTGCTCTTGGCTTACCTCTGAATTTCTGACTTGAGTCTGGTACTTGGCACATTAGGGATGATTTCTTGACCTGGATAATTTTAGCCACCTTTACTGGCTGAATATTAGCTATGCTGACAATAACCTTATCTAATGATAATGAATATTATCTATGCTGACAATAACCTTATTCCTCCCTCTCCTCCGCAGGAGTTGGTGACTCTATCAGCAGTTTCTAGTTCTACACCTTCATTTAAGTTGAGAGAGAGAGATAAACATTCCCAATCAAGTTGGAGCACAGTCCAAATGGGAGCTAAATGTGTAGGTTCAGCTGCCTCTGGACCCAGACAGAAACTCTACTCTTCAGCCAATCTTCTCCCAAACATGGTACCAAGAACAATGGAGTATGAATAGAAAAAAGTGTATGAATGGTGCAGGGTAGCCCTGTCACCAGTAGCCAGAACAGACTCAAGACTACATTCTCCTATAGTGCCTCAAGAGCATCATCTGTACACACAAAATGTCAGAATTATAAGGAAAATATAGAATACAGGCTTTATTTGTAGCCCACACTAGTGTGTATACATTAGGTCCAAGAATGGTCTTTGCATCGTTGTTTGTAAGAACAAAAGGAGTGGAAAACCCTGATCACCCACCAGCAGGGAAAGAATTAATCACATTGTGGGCCCTCCATAGAAGAGGGTACTGTATGGCCCTTAAAAAAAGATGTCAAGGAACAAAAAGATGCTCATGCTATAGTGTCAAATTACAAAATTAGACTATAAACACCTCTCTCTCTCTTTTTTTTAAAAGCCTCTGTAGTATAGCAGTTAAAATTAAAGACTATAGAGTCACACTTTCTAGCTTCGAATCTGGGCTCTGCCTCTTTTAATGTGACCTTTTTTTTTTTTTGACAGTCCCACTCGGTTGCTCTGGGTAGGGTGCTGTAGCACCAGAGCTCACAGTCACGTCAAACTCTTGGGCTCAAGAGATATTCGTGCCTCAACCTTGCACGTAGCTGGCACTGCAAGTGGGCACTGCTACGTCCAGCTAGTGTTTCTATTGTTAGCAGAGATGGGCTCTTGCTCAAGCTGGTCTCAAGCTCTTGAACTCAACCAATCCACCTGTCTCAGCCTCCCAGAATGCTGGGATTGTAGGTGTGAGCCACCGCGCCTAGCCTCGGGTAAATTTGACACACGAGTATGCAGTGTGCATCCCAGTTTCATTACCTGGTACAGTGGGTAGGTGTAGAATGAAGGTGTAGAACTCCTAGAGGTGCTATAAAAATGAATCAATACAGGTAACAAATTGTGAACAGTACATGGCTCACAGTAAATACTCAAGAAATGTCTGGTCTTTTTAAAAATAAAATGTGTACATGCTTATTATGAATAGCAAAAAAAAAAAAAAATCTGGAAAGCGCCAAGGTGTTAAGAGTAGATCTCTCTGTGCCATATAATATTAAGATATATACTATTTTTCTTTTTTCCCTACTGTTTGCTTATCTGCTTTCTATTTTTCCATAATAAAAAGTAGGCTTTGGGTTTATTTTTAATAAGAAAGAAAATCACAGTTTTTAAAATAATTCTAAGCTTTGATCAGAAATAGAAATCTCTTCAAACTTGTTTTTAAAAAGAGCAGTGGGTGAGGCCAGGTAATTACGAAACCTGGCGTCTGGAGAAACTACATCACGTTTCTCGGTCTTTTTTAGTTTGGTGGCCTAATAGCAAGAAAGAATGTGCACCTCAGTACCTTGGTTCTGAGGTTAGACGGGCAGGGCTGGGGAAAGGAAGAGACAGAGAGAGATGGGAGAACCTGATTTCATTCGTAGCAATCCACTTAGTTTAAAATGTCAGGAAGTTTAGTGGATTAAGGGTATTACAGTTGCTATTCATAAAGGTGTTTTGTTAGAAATTTTGAATAGCAATCTGGTGAAATAAGCCTTATACAGTCTTAAATGAAATCCTGTTACAGTACTTAAAGTTTCCTAGAGGAAAAAAAAAAAGACCCCCAGGTATTAATTTACCTAAAGAGCAGCTGCCTGGAAGATATGTAATGTATCCTATGTAGCCAATGCT
This sequence comes from Arctocebus calabarensis, assembly GCA_963573935.1. Lineage (NCBI taxonomy): Eukaryota > Metazoa > Chordata > Mammalia > Primates > Lorisidae > Arctocebus > Arctocebus calabarensis. The sequence goes on along the minus strand of CAUYON010077702.1, from coordinate 21,025 downwards.
ATAAAATAGATTACCAGTCACAGAACGCGGGGGTTTGAGCCCAGATCACCCAGCAGGAGAACTGCAATTAAGCAGTAATGAGGGGCATGTCTCCATTCTGATAAGAGCCACAGCTGTACACATATTATAGACTTGGTTGGTTCAAAAAAATCCAAGGACATTGAAAGCTGCTGGAATCCAGGAGGCAGAGACAGAGGCGTGTTTAGATTTCAAAATTCACAAATAAGAAAGAAAAAAAGAAAACAGGGCCTGCCACACTTATCTCTCAAACACATCTGGGATGGGAAGGTCGTGTCAAACTCCAGGAAGAAAAGGAGACTCACTCTTATTAATCCCCTGTTTGTGCGGCAGGCTCTGTGGTGTTTGAGCCAATCAACCTAAGTGTTCTTGTTTTCAGTTTTGATCCATGGGAGCAGACAATCTTGCAAATGAGACTCTAAATCAAAGGTCTGCAAAACAAATCCCATTCTTTCCCACTGCTTCTTATGAGATCATACAAGGTGTCTCAAGAGAAAAGCTGTCTTCACAATTAGGGGGAGATGGGGTCAGGGTGAGAACTCTTACAGAATAGAAGAGGGCTGGCGTTTGAAGGAGGCAGGCTTGGGAGGGAATTCTGGCTCCACTAACAAGCTGCAGGGTATGACCTGAAGCTAGCCCACCTGTCTGAGCAGTTTCCACATTTGGCCTGGGTAATGAGGAAACAATTGTGAGATGGCTCCTCACTGACCTCAGGATTCTTAGAGGACAGTTCAAGTGACAGGCTAGCAGCAGGCATTTATAATAAATGTTTGGGGCTATGATACAGAAAAGTTTGGGGTACCATGAGAGCAATAGGAAAGACGGTCTAGTGTCTGGTGGGGAAGGGGTTCCTAGAGGAGGTGACGTTTAACATGCACCCTGAAAGGAAGGGTAAGGTGGAGGGAATGCTAGAAGATAAAGGCTAGAAGGTGAAAGGATGGTTTGATTCAGTGTGGTTGGCAGGGGTGGGGGGGAGGTATGGTAAGAAATAATGGGAGCCAGATCTCATAATAAGCCTAGTAAGAGACTTCTAACCCTTATCCCAAGAAGGGGTTGGCAGCTCCAAGGCCTTCACTGCTTTTGGAAATGCTATGTGCAGAGGGATGCAGACATACCAAAGTAAAATTACCCCAGCTCTGTTTCCCAATTCAGAAGTCTCACTCTGATGTTTGCATCTTATCTTATTTCTTTGACAACGTCAGCAATTGTGAAGTGATAGGTCCACCCCCATAGAAAGGTGTAAGCCACAACACTGTCTCACAGCTCATCTGTCACAGGTCCCAGATCCTCAGTTCAGACACCACCGAGTTAAACACCACCTACCTCCACGCATTATATTTTTTGATAATCAAATGTTGGATTTTAGACAGGGCTGGTTACCTGGTAAACTGAGGTCCACCCCAGAGATGTTTACAGCTGGAAAGAAACTCAGGAACCACTTGGCTCAGTTCCCTGGGTGAGGTCAGGGAGAGGAGAGAAGTGCCTTGCCAGAGGTCGTGGAGTTCAGTAGCAGATCCAAGGTTAACCCCTCAGATCTCCAACGTCCAATCTCTGCCTTTGTTTACACCTACCTTCATCTCTACTCATCACAGACTAGGAATCCCAAATTCCCACTCCTCATAGAGGTCTCACTAACACCTGGGTAGCCACATGGGCACGTCTCATTTGCCAGCAAACACTATAGAGAGTGGTGGTGACACAGGGTGGCAGTGAGAAGAAGGAAAAGTAGCAGAATCTTATTCATTTAAAAAAAAAAAAGCAGCAATACAGCAGTCGAGGAAAAGAATCGATTCTATTTAAGCAAAGCACTTTAAGGTCATGAAAAATGCTTCCAGCATTATCCTATTTCAAAACATTTATCAGATGCCAGGGAAATTAAGCGTGTGCAGGCACACGCACCACTCTGTGCAAATGGTTTATCTAGCAAAACCACCAAGCCAAAAAAAAAAAGATCTGAGAAACTTCAATTTTCAGCTGCCAAACAGATCAAAGACACAAGCAGCAGAAAAAGAAATTCACAAGTCTAAGTTTAGTAGTCATCTCCCACAAGAGATTTCCAAATCTGTTGGCTGCTGCCCTGGACTCAGCTTCGGTGAGAATGATCCTCATCTGAGCCTCTACCCTAAGGGTCAGTCGGAGGATGCTGATTGCAAGCAGGCTTTCTCCCTTGTGTCCCTGAAATCTCTGTGGGCTGCCAGGGGCTGGGGAAAGCACTCTAGAAGTTTCCAGACCTCAAGAGAAGAGTCAAGGTCAGAGAGAAAAGTCAGACAGAGATGAAGACCGGCATTCCTACACACACACACCCTGACTGGATTGAAGCTTAAAACACACAGGCTGAGAGTTCTGAACTGCTTGGGGGTTCCCCCCTCCCCGCCTCCATAAAAGAGGGCTCCCCTGCCCCGTTCACCACTCTCACAAGATTTGCACAAGGAGTGACGTATAATACAGTTCTCCTATTTTGTGGAAATAAAATATTTTTACAAATCCTCAATAGCACCATAGAACAAAGGCTCCAAAGTGTGGGCTGGGGAGAGTGGGCAGTTCCTCTACCGCTGGCTGAGCTTGGAAGGCGATCACAGTCGAAGGCCCAGCGTGGTGGCCGTTAAGCCTCCTGGTACCCACCTCTCCTGCTGGAGCTGCTGATCAATGGGCACCCACACCAGGTTGACACAGACAAATAATTAGTCTGACTTACCTTTCAAAGGAGAGCTGATCTCTTCAAGGACTGGTTTTTGTCCCCCAGCCAACCTGTCAAACCTATCTCCTCCTGGTGACCCGGGTGCGCGGCACATGAATACATTCTGCCGGCTAAATTTAGATTTTGAGAGCCTTTTCCAACCTGTCATTTTGCTCCACAGAAAAGCAGATCGGTTTCTTCAGTGAAACAATACTGCTACCCCAGTGAACGCGGACAAAGGACAAAGCAAGCCCCCGAGGGGACTCAAAGGTGTACGCATCCCTGCTCTGCACTCCCAGGAGAAATTCTGCTCACACGTCCTGTGCGTGTGCACAGCGAGCCTCATTTCCAAAACTTCAGGGAAAGCAGTGCCATTTTGCTTAAAAATTGTATTCCAGAAAGTTTACGCCTACAAAGAACGTACTAATGCCTCCTATAAGACAGGAAGAAAATGATCTTTATAGACCATGCTTTCAGTCTCAGCTCTACTTCTAACTGCTTGCAAATTATTTGCCCTCTTTGTACTTGGTCCCTTTATCTTTTTTTTTTTTTGAGACAGAGCCTCAAGCTATCACCCTGGACAGAGTGCCGTGGCATCACAGCTCACAGCAACCTCTAATTCCTGGGCTCAAGCGAGTCTCCTGCCTCTGCCTCCCAAGTAGCTGGGACTACAGGCGCCCGCCATAATACCCGGCCATTTTTTGGTTGCAGCCGTCATTGTTGCTTGGCGGGCCCGGGCTGGATTCGAACCCACCAGCTCAGGTGTACGTGGCTGGCGCCTTAGCCTGTTGAGCCACAGGCGCTGAACCTATCTTTTGTTTTTTGAGAAAGTGTCTTATTCTGTTGCCCAGGCTAGAGTGCCATAGCGTCAGCCTCACTCACAGTTACCACAAACTCCCAGGTTCCGGCAACCCTTGTGCTTCAGCTTCCTGAATAGCTGTGACCACAACACCCCACTAATATTTCTATTTTTAGCAGAGACAGGGTCTCACTGTTGCTCAGGCTGGTCTGGAACCTGAGCCCAAGGGATCCTCCTGCCTCTGCCTCCCGAGTGCTAGGTTTCCAGGTGTGAGCCCCTGTGCCAGGCCCCCTCGTCTTTAAAATGAGGACATCTCACTGTCATGAGGATGGAATTAGTACAGTCAGACCAAGTGCCTGGCTCCCAGTATGTTATGTACTAGAGGACAGGTTAGCTGCTGTGGCTGCTACGATCGTTATCCCAGCTCCTCCTCCATGTGACCTCATCTTCACCTCTGTGCACTGCATTTTAGTTTCCCGATGTGAACAGTAAAGATCACACCAGCCTTGCAGAAGCGCAGCAGGATAAAATGAGATGAAGCACTTTGAGCATTGAGCCCACCACCTGGCACACGGACATGCTCGGAAATGTCAGTTCCCTTTCCCTATGTTCCTCTCCTTATTGAAAATCTCTCATTCCACATGGGACTCATTTCCCTTTGTTCTGTTTTTAAAGAATGATTAAACTAAGCAGAACCACTAGGAATTGAAATCGTTCACAAACATTTATTGAACTTCCATCAAGTGACAGTTATTCCCCAGGCCTTGGCTTTAAAGTATTAGACAGAGATAGTCTCTATTGTCAAAGAGCTTGTGGTCTAGTGAGAATGAGTCAGGAGACATTTCTGCCCTGGCCTGGAGCTGAACCTTCCTTCCAATTAATAGCTATCGTTTATTGGGATTATCACAGGTAAACCTTACAACTCCACCAAGAAGGACCTCTAACTATTTGCACTAACTTACCCTAAGGCATCGGATAGTAATTGGCTGGGCTGGGATTGGAGAGCCTTTGCTCTTAACCACTGTGCTATATTGCTTTGGGTTCAAGGTTTTGCAATAAAGGAAGCGTTAGCAAGAAAGAAAGGCAGATAAGAACCCCCCAACTCCCCACAGCACATCTGGCAGTGTCTAGACCTAGAGCCATGGCCAGTACAGTCCATGATGGGGACTTAATGCTTATAATATGAAAAGCAGCCCAGTGGCTTAGACGCTATCTTCTTTTAGCACCACCTTAAATTACACTAAGGCACTGGCAGCCAGACGGAATTTATGAGAGTGGCAAGGCTGAGCCTCTCTTAGAAGGGTGTTTTGAAAGAATTAACTGTAACCTGATCAGAACATCAAAACCACCCAGCATCAGAGCCCACTGCTTTATGTTCCATTAGCACCAGGTGGTCACTTCCTTAGTGGCAGCAGTGAAGACCAGACGGCTTCCCTGGTCAGAGCCCCACACTTGCAATCCCACCAGGCTCGTAGGAGTCCAGCAAGCTTCTCCGTCATACGTGACTTACTGCAGTGGGGACAGGGGAGACCAGGACTTCAGATGCCTGTTTGACCGGAGGGGAAGCCACAGCACAAAGGTGTGGCTGACACTAGAAACATCAGCTCTGAAAGGGAAGGTTCCTTCTGAGGACATTTCAGCCCAGCAGGCTCACTCTTTAGCATCACAGTTGTAACTGTTCTGGTGAATACACAAAAGAAAACCGTTAGACCTTCTGCAGTGACATGGATGGGACGATAGGACCAGTGTAGCAACAACTCCTGCTGGGAATTACAGGCAGGCTTCTGGATGACCTGGAGGTGTCTCCACCCTTATAGTTCGAATAGCCCTGGATATATTAGACCCAATTTTGAAAGGTTCCAGGGGTTCACCAGCAAACCAGTTTGTGGTTCATCAGCCTAGATGGAATTCTCTTAGATGTTTTCTTCTCAGATATTCCTGTTCTTACGTGATCCTTCCACATTCTCTAGTAGTGACAAGTCATTATTATTACTAATAACAGTATGATAAAACCACAGGAAAGAAAATCCAAATCCAATGAACAGAATGGTTGCTTTTCTTACTGAGCACAGGAACGGTGCATGCTAACAATTCTGGATGGCTAGCAACAAGGGAGGCCTTTGTTCTCATCCAGGCTGTCAGGAGCGAGTGGGGTCCCCTGTAAGCCCACAGCCTGCTTAGGCCCTTCTGTAACACTGGGAAGGGTGTGTGCAGGTAGATGGGTGTGAATCCCTCACCAACGGGGCCCAGCTGCCTTCTTCCTGGAGAGAGAATAGGCAGAGCAGGTATGATTCTTTTACCTGATTGACTCAAGTAGAATTTAAAGAGGGAAGTGGGCTTATAAGGGGTGTCTAACCTTTTTTTTTTTTTTCTGTTGCACATCAGAAGAATAAATGTTGTCTTGGGCCACACATTAAATACACAAACACTAATGAGAGCTGATTGGCAAATAAAAGGTCTGTGCCTGCTTTTGTGATATCCAACACCACCTCACAAAATCAACATGCAGCCCACGGACCACAGGTTGGACGCCCCTGGTTTGGATATGAAGGGGCTAAGGAAATTTTGCCCCAAAATATGACTTCTTGGTATTATACGAAGTATTTATAACATTCAAATAAGAATATTTTGAGCTCGGTGCCTGTGGCTCAATGGGCTAAGGCGCCAGACACGTATACCTGAGCTGGAGGGTTCGAATCCAGCCCGGGCACGCCAAACAACAATGACGGCTGCAACCAAAAAAAAAAAAAAAAAAAGGCCAGGCATTGTGGCGGGCACCTGTAGTCCCAACTACTTGGGAGGCGGAGGCAGGAGACTTGCTTGAGTCCAGGAATTGGAGGTTGCTGTGAGCTATGATGCCACAGGACTCTCTCCAGGGTGACAGCTTGAGGCTCTGTCTCAAAAAAACAAACAAACAAAAAGAATATTTTGAATTGGCTTGGAGCCTATGGCTCAACTGGCTAAGGCGCCAGCCACGTATACCTGAGCTGGTGGGTTCGAATCCAACCCTGGGCCCGCCAAATAACAATGACGGCTGCAACCAAAACATGGCCGGGCGTTGTGGCGGGCGCCTGTAGTCCCAGCTACTTGGGAGGCAGAGGCAGGAGACTCACTTGAGCCCAGGAATTGGAGGTTGCTGTGAGCTGTGATGTGACTCTATCCAGGGTGACAGCTTGAGGCTCTGCCTCAAAAAAAAAAAAAAAAAAAAGAATATTTTGAATTAAAGGCCATTCATCATCAGAAAGCATTGAAGAGGCCTACAAAAAACCTATAAAAAACCTGAATAGCCTGATTGGGAATTAGAATTGATGCCTTCCTTAGTGGTGCTAACAGACCTACCCCAGGGTCTTTGGAGCAGGAGACCTATCTCTCAGGTTAATCTACAAATCAGTCTGTTTTCACCCGTTTACATGCATTCCCCCCACCAGTACCCACTTGCTGCACCAATACTTTCCACATTCCCCCCTCCCTTCCAAAAGGCATCTATAAAATTCTCCAACCATTGTTGAGACTTTGTGTTTTTTTTTTTTTTGAGACAGATCCTCAAGCTGTCACCCTGGATAGAGTGCCGTGGTATCACAGCTCATAGCAACCTCCAATTCATGGGCTCAAGCGAGTCTCCAGCCTCCGCCTCCCAAGTAGCTGGGACTACAGAGGCGCCCGCCACAACGCCCGGCCATTTTTTGGTTGCAGCCGTCATTGTTGTTTGGCGGCCTGGGCTGGATTCGAACCCGCCAGCTCAGGTGTACGTGGCTGGCGCTTTAGCCCTTTGAGTCACAGGCGCCGAGTCATCATTGAGACTTTGGGTCATCATTCTTGTGGTTCCCCTGTGCACATGGTATTTGGAAATACACTTTCTCTTATTAATCTACCATAATTATGAGTTGATCTTTCAGCAAACCAAGCACAGGAAAAGAACAGGCTTTGCTGTGATCCCTTCAGGTAGAACAAAGAGAGGCAAAGTCCCACACTTAGCACTTTCAGTCAACGACCCCTGAGAGCTGCTGAGAACAGAGTGCAATCTGCAATCACGGAGAGGGTTTGTATCGGAGGGTCAGAGGACCCGGACTCAGGTGTTCTCTCTAGTACTCACTTGCTGTGTGACTCCAGACAAAAGGCCTACCCTCTCTGAGTCAGCTGCATCATCCAACTTGAGAGTGGTGGTGATAGTTTTCCCCTCATCGAAGGGCATACAAATAAATGTAGCATCAATACTGACGTCATTTGAACCCACTTGCATCCATTGCTCACCCAATCTGTAATTCCTACCTTAGCAGGTTGTGATGTAAATGAACATGCAGTGTATTTAGAGTGCCTAGCACAGAGGAAGGGAGGGAGGTACCTGTTAGTCTCCACTCTCGGTGACCTTGCAATCCTGCATCTCCCCTCTCTGACTTCTCTCCGGAGTTTGCAGCAAAGGTCTGGTCCACTTACTGGGCTCTGACTAGAAGGCTAGTTGCTTAGGATAGAAAGCATTTCTCCAGAGCCCTTCCTCCCAGTTGCTGGAACAGCTGCTGCCCATGCTGGTTTACAGCCCTTTTATGGGTGGGGTGACCTGGTCAGTGGGTGTTTGTGTAGTGTTTAATCATTAGGAGGGGACCAGCTCTCATAGTATGAGCCCCAGTGTATCTAAATAAATAAGTCAGCTATTTGCCTCCGCCTATCGGTGTCTGTATTTAGAAGGCTTCTCTCCAAGGACACCCGGTTGACTTCGGATATGGCCCGTTCCAGGGCAGCTGGCGGAGGTTACTTCCAAAGGGCACAGGGGACACGGCTACTAGAAGTGAGGTTTTGAGTTTCAGAATGGGGCATCTACTGGCTGGAAACGAGCAGTCAGCCTTCAAAGATGGGATTTCCCTGTCCAGAGAACAAAACTCTCCGGGCAGTTCTCTGTTCCTCCTCCCTCCCAAAACCTACGCCACCCTATCATCCTCCCCACCAAACCTGGCCTGCTCTTTCTCCTCCTCACCACGTAGAATGCCCACTTGTTTTCTAAGATGCAGCTAAAAGCCTGCCTCCTCCAGGAAGCCTCGTCTGACCCGGCCACAGTGCCCACGTTCTGCCCTCTGAATCTGAAAGCACCAACATCCTCCGCCTGCATCGTCCCTTCCCTCAGTTGCTCACAAACTGACTGCTGAGGTATGGCAAGGGCTCCACTCCAGACTCCTGTGGCTCCACATCACCTCACCCACAGGAGGTGACTGAATATTTGTGTCCTCCCAAAATTCATGATGAAATCTGACCAGGTTCTTGGGAGGTAATTGGGTCCTGAGGGCAGAGCTCTGATGACTGGGATTAGACTTCCCAGTCTAGCTCATCTTCTTTCTGCCACATGGAAGAGGGAGACGGCCTTCACTAGGCCCTCACTTCGCCTGACCTACTGGCACCCTAATCTCAGATTTCCAGCCTCCAGAACTGCGAGAAGAAGAATCTGTTGTGTGTCAGCCCCCTGCTCTGCGGTACTTTGTTACAGCAGCCGAATGAGCCAAGACAGGAGGACAGCCATACCCTGAAATCATCTTAGCTAGGCTTGCACCTGCTGGTGATTTATTTATTTATTTATTCATTCATTCATTTATTGAGACAGAATCTCATTATGTTGCCCTCGGTACTGTGTACTGTTGCCTGAGTACTGTGGCGTCAGAACTCACTGCAACTTCCAACTCTTGGGTTCAAGCAATTCTCTTGCCTGAGTCTCCCCAGTAGCTGGAACTACAGGCACCTGCCACAATACCTGGCTATTTTTTGTTTTAGCAGGCCCCTGCCGGGTTTGAACCCACCAGCCCTGGAGCACATGGCTGGCGCCCTAACTACTAAGCTACAGGCACCGAGCCAGAACCTACTGTTTATTGAAGCCCTGCTCTGTGTCCCTCACCCTGAGTAGGGCTGAGCCAGTCCTGACAGAGTTCACAGTGGAAAAGCCGAGGGCTCTGTCTGGGTGGAATGATACCACTCACCTGTCTAAAACTGAGGATCAGCTCAGTAAGTGCTGACTCAGGTAGGACAGTACATTATTAAGTCCTGGAGTCTCAATGAAAAACAAGAATTTCTGTCTTCAAGCCCAGCAATTGGGAAAATAAAAAAAAAAAAAATCAAATTTCAGGATTTGGTTAGAAGTTAAAGATTGCACAGGATCCTTTGGGAGCTCTAGGGAACCTGAGATGCCTAAGAGGGGGCACCTCAGCTGAATGCAGAGGAGTGCTATGAGCTGGCAAGGAGAAGTCAGGAGATGGCTTTCCAAGCAGAGGGAATTCTACAGGCAAAGGTACGGAAGCTTACAACCCACAACCCACGGAGTATGCCAGGGACAACCAAGAGTCTGGTGCTGCTGGGTTAGACATGTGAGATGGGGCCAGAGTGGTGACAGGGCCAAGCTGGAGCCTTCCCAGGAGTTAGCACTTGGTCCTGTAAATAATGTGCAGCCACAAAGGACTTTAAGCAGGCAAAGATCAGATCTGTACTTGGGGAGGATTGCAGTGGCTGCGCTGGGATGACAGGCTGGGTAACCAGACTGGCATAGCAGGACAGTGGCAGGCAGTGGGAGCAGACTGCCACCAGGAGTGGGTGTGGGAGGGGAGGGAGCATCCTTGTCCCTGAATCAGGGAGCTGACCTCTGCGGCACCAGAGAGGCTGGGTCATTAGCATAACAAGTGCTGCTTGTGTGCAGAGGCCTCCCAAGCAGACTTCCTGAGGGGACATTCAAGGCCAGCGCCCACATTAGTTCTGGCAGCTGGCAGGCTCTCCTCACTACCTCTTTATTCCAGACCATTAAGAGCCAGCCCTTTGGGAAGCTTCCTCAGAGCCTTTGTTTAAACTAAGAAGCAAGGACATTTAATTGCCTCAGCTAGACACCCTGCTCCACTCTCCCCACACCTCTCTCCACACCCCCTCCGGTCAGCACCCCAGGCCCTCCCCGGCAGCTTCGTCCCACAGCTTGAATCTTGAAACATAATCAGTGCATGTTCTGAGGCCCTCCTCAAATTATGGTTCTGATCTTTGCTTCCAAAAGCGGAGCTGGAATTATAGCTTGGCTCTGCAAGAATTTCAAATCCACAGGGTCATAAACCCTTTCATGTTCCGTTTCAAGACCTTTGCTGGGGATTTTAACAGGTTTGCACCTCTGATGTTGTTACATGGTGGTTAGTCGGTTGGTTCCAAAGACTGGGACCTCCTGCCAGGACGCAGAGCAAGTTGACTACTTTGGCTTTTGTTCTAGTTACCCATTAGGGTCTCCGTGCCTTAACAACTTCAGCTTTTTCTATCAACAGAGTCCCTTAAGGGAAGAAGCAGCAGAGGCTAAGAGCTAAGTGAGACTTCCCCAAGGCAGATCAGAAAGAGGAGGGTCATAGAGGCATGAGTTCACGCAGGCCAGTGGCGGCAGTGCTGGAGCTGGGGCTGATAGGGCCCACATTTACATCTGACCCCCTGACTGGGCGTCTTAGCCTTTCTGCACCTCACTCTCCTAACCTGTGAGATGGGCATTCTAATCTATCACTACATAAAAATTGCCACCATTGAGCGAAAGCATGTGCTAGACCCAGCACTATGTGAGCCTTATGTCTGGCATTGTCTGATTTCATCTTCAAGGCAGCTCAATGAAGTAAGTACAGATCAGGACGCAGGGTCTCAGGACGCTTCACTGACCTCTGTGTGGTGGCAAGGCTGAAGCCTGAACCTGTGGGGTCATATGTCAAAACTGTTTTTCAAAAATGGTAGTGGTCTGGCTCAATTAGTACAGGGTTTCCCCCTTCAGGGCTGGACAGGGACCCCCATTTTCTAGGCCTGGGTGATCTCAGAAATCAGCCATTACAAGACCCCCACTCTATATACAAAACAGGTCCTTTCTAGGATGCATTTTCTGGGCTCATGTATGGTCACCAAAAAAAGCAGCCCAATCAGTGTCTCATCTGGGTGGTTCCTCCTACAGGAGGAAGCACATATCCTAGAGTTTTTAGAATTTTTCTTTTTTTTTTGAGACAGAGTCTCACTCTGTCACCCTGGGTAGAGTGCCATGGTGTCACAGATCACATCAACCTCAAGCTCTTGGGCTTAAGCAATTCTCTTGCCTCAGCCTCCCAAGTAGTTGGGACTACAGGTGTCCACCACAATGCCTGGCTATTTTTTGTTGTTGTTGCAGTTGTCATTGTTGATTTTAGCTGGCTTGGGCAGATTTGAACCCACCAACCTCCATGCACGTGGCTGGCACTCTACCCACTGAACTAGGGGTGCCACCCAGAATTTTTGTTTATTTTGAGACAGTCTTACTCTGTTACCCTGGATAGAGTGCCATAGTATCATAGCTCATAGCAACCTCAAAGTCTTGGGCTCAAGCAATCCTCTTGCCTCCGCCTTCTGAGCAGCTGGGACTACAGGTGCCTGCCACTATGCCCAACTAGGTTTTCTATTTTTAGTAGAGATGTGGTCTCACTCTTGCTCAGGCTGGTCTCGAACTCCTAAGTTCAGGTAATCCACCTGCCTTGGCCAGACTGCTATGATTATAGGCGTAAGCCATAGTGCCCTACCCATTTTAGGATTATTTTCTGCCTGTAGGCTCCTGGCCAATGGTGACATGTTCTGGACAGGATAGAAAAAGCAGTATGTAACTCCCCAGACAGAAGGCCCACATGGGCTTCCCACTTGGGTACCCCTCTCCATTGGCAAAGGTTCTGTTCCCTTCATTCTCTTCTCTTTTATCTTTCAATAAACTCTGTCCTTTGGCTTACTTACATGGTTTGTGCTTTCATTCTTTGAACCCTGAGTTTGACACAGAGAAATTCTGACTATAAAACCATCCAGTTTTGCATAAGGGAAGCTCTTGGGCTTCAATAATCCCATTTTTTGAAGGCAGTTTGGGCCTCAGTTAACTTTCTTTGTGCACTGACTGAGGACCGAGTGGGAGGGTTTACTATATACTATAGCCAGGGTTGATTTACAGTTGGCTATCAAAAGGGATTCCAGCTGACTGATGCCCTGTGCTGATGGGTCATGGACCATTCTGGTTGGTTGGTGCTGCCTCACATTGGTTTCAAATATTTTCTTCATCAGCCCTGTGCCACAGAACCTGGCAGTCATTCATTCACACATGGTATATGAATTTTACACAAGGCACAGCACATGAGATCTGATATAGTAAAACCTCTATTAAGGTGACCACCTAAGAGACAATAACAAGCTGTTCAACATACAAAGGTGGTTCATGTAAGGACCAATTGTACTGATAACATACATGGGTTACATGTCTGATCTATGAAATTTAGGTCAACTTAAGGAGTTGGTTGAGGTAGGGAGCTGGTCAATTATGGAGAGTCTACTGTATTAAGAAGATGACAATTGCTGCCTGTGCAATGTGTACAGCACAAAGGCTACGATGTCAGCAATGAGCCCAGGAGGCCAGAGGGAAAGACACAGAAGGGAAATGGGCGAGGGAGATTTGTGACTGTTTAGAAGGAGTTTGCCAAGACAAGCCGGATGGAAAAAGGGGAGAGAAACTAAATGTTCGGTAACTCTTATGACATCATTAGTTAAATACTTATTAAGTATTAAAGTACTAATACTTTAATAGTAATTAAAGTAATTAAGTAACGCGGAATTACTTAAATAAGTAGCAAGCTTTTGCTATTGTACTGCCAGGCTCTGTGCAAAGCCTGGGAAAGTTGAGAATAACACGGTGTTTTTGGTTCCTCTATCTTCCTCTAGAGTAGGAGCCTACACTTAGGAGGCTCTGGTTCCAAGGGCATGTTAAGTGCTACTGGAGACTAAATGATATTTATAGGGAGACCCTGCCTAGGAGAGAGACCCCCAAAGGATCCTGCCTGGAGCAAGGGAAAGGGGAGAAGACAGGGATAGAGCCAGCCCTGGAGCGTGAGTTGGGATTTCTCAGGCAAAGGAAGCCAAGAGGCTCTCCTAGATTATTCTGAGACAGCGCTGGATTGTGGACTAATCGACAGAAGAGTGGCAGGCCCTCCCCTGCAGAGATGGGGCACCTGGTGTCTCAGCTACAACACCAGCTTTAGGGCCAGACAGACCTAGGTTGGGATCTGAGCTCTGCCATTCACTGCCTGAGTAACCCTGAGCAAGCTACTTAAACTCACCAAAACCAGGATTCCTTATTTATGAAATGGGGAGGCCAAAGCTAATATGTAAAGCACCCAGGGGAATACCCAGAACGTAGCAGGTATTCAATAAGTGGGAGTTGTTGTTGTTGACAATGAGACACCAGGACCACAAATGCCCAACTGCCAGTCCTGCGGCAGAGTCTAAGCAACCTCCCTGGGTGTGTCTGGCTCTGGCACCCTGAGCTCTCAGCGACCCGTCTCTCCTTAGGATTCTGCCACAAGTGAGAGGCTACCTGGAGATCCACCTCATCTCCCTGCACAATGCTCAGCTGACTGACCCCACCTCTGCACCCTGGACAAGGTGACAGAACGGACCCCTGCCTGGATGACAAGGCCACGTGGTTCTGCTGCACATCACCTTCAGGGGGTCGCCTACTGCATACTTACGGCTGCCCCAAACCCACACCCAGATAATACAAATAAGCATCCAGGGAGGATTTTCTTAAGTCTCATTTTGCCACTGGGGAAACTGTAGAGGTGTGAATCCCTCTGTCCAAATCTCAGGGTCAGCTAAAGGGAGCAGCAGTGACAGAAATCCTTGAACTGGGGGCTGAGCCCACTGAGCCATGCAACCACCTCATTTCCTCTAGCTTGCATTTAATCTCCTCTGCACAATCCTACGACATCCCTCAAAGTGTCAGAGTCTCTCTTCAGACCTCATTTCAGGCAATTTTACAGTACTGAGCACCACCAATTAATGAGGGAAATAAATCAACGTGAGCAGCGGACAAGGGAAAACAACGGGGTGGCAGCAGAAGGTGCAAAGCCGGCCTCCTCTGCCTGGATTACGGAGACACAGAAAAGCCACAGGGGTCCACGGAAGAAGCTATTCCAGGGAGGAGGCGATGGCAGGCAGACCCTGAAAGTCAACCGGTATGATTGATATGGCAAGGGGAACTAACTCTGAAGCGTCTGGTGGAGGTTAAAAAACAGTTAAACATTCTTAAGAGAAAATATTATACCCGCAGCTTCAAGCATCCCTAAGATCATCTCAAGTAAGGGATAGAATTCCCTCAGTAACAGCAGAGGCTGGCCTGAGCCTGAGCTGCACTCTCAGGCTTTCCTTTTGCTGAGCCTCCCAGACGAGGAAAATGATAGGACACTGCCTAAAAGGCCAGCAGTCCAGGTGTGGCGACCTTGCAAGCACCTCGGTTGTACTTGGCACTAAGGAGATGTTCACAATTACTCACCTAGCTCCAAACAAGGTTCACGTTTTGAAGGGATGGCAACTGAGCCTTTGAAGTAAGAGGCAGGCAAACACATGATGATTAAAAGCAAAAGTTTTGTGGCCAGAGAGCCCTTAATTCAAAAGCCTCATCTTCTCCCTTATAGCACTGTGGCTTTGGGAAAGAAATGCCACCTTTCCAAGCTTCAGTTTCCTTATATGTAAAACTTGTTTCCTTGCATAACTTTTAAACCCAAGTGCTGTTTTGTCCTCTGGGACTCCGGTGTACCGTGCAAAGTCTATCAAATGCATGAAAAAAATCACAGTGTGGTGAAGTCCTGCCAAATGTCCCAACGCTGCCCATTCCCCAGGCGGACCACCCGCCCTGCTCTGCGCAGGTAGCACCCACTGTTAGTGCTGATTTATGGAACAATGTACATCCAACTCTGATTAAACCCGGAGTCAAAACACTCACCAAAAGAAATATAATTCATTGCTTATCGCTTCCTTGGAATTTTATCTCGATGAAAATAAGACTACAATTCCACGAGCTTCATCTCCTAATATAATTTTGGTGAAGCTCCAACTGGAACGAAATTCACGCAGTGTACTCTGTATGACAGCAGATTTTCTTCAAAGCATCAGGAAGGTCCAAGACCCTGTAACTGTCCTCCCTCAACTTCCCCTTGGGAAGATTTCTTCTTCTTTCTTTAATGCCAGGGAAGAACATGAACACAGTCTCCCACTACCACAAATTGTGCAGTTGAGTTTTCCACATTTGGGGAACTCCCAGGGGTCAGCACATCTGGAGTGCAATGGATATAAGCCTCGCCCTGGGAAAACCACCTTCATGATCTCCCAGGTAAGGAGGCCTTGCGAAGACTTCATCTGGTCCTTTAGGCCTGGGCATTCTTCTGTGCTTGCCATCAGCCACAACAGCCACCTGCTTTTCTCAAATGCATATACCAGCGTGGCAGCTTAGCGCAGGCTTAGCTTTGAAGCACAGTGGGGATGAACACCGTGGCTTTCTTCCCTCAGAAGAGGGTGGCCCTATAGCAAGACAGCTGCAGGGGCTGCTCATCCTGCTGGGTTTGTAGACATGACAGGCTCTGGGCAAGAACTCCACTCCTAGCTGACATACTATCACACAGTGACACATGTCATCATGACTCAGTGACAAAGCGTCCACAGAGTCCTCCCCCGCATGGATGAGCTACAACTCGTGAGTCATTCTGTTAACTCTGCCCTTCAAGCGATAAACAAGAACGCTGACTTACTGGAGCCTGAGCACCTCAAAGATCAGCTAGTCTGGCTGTGCAGATGGAGAGATGAGGACGCAGAGAGAAAGCATTTTGCCAAGATATTCACTGGCAGGAGAGCCAGGTTGAGGACAAGGCCACTCGGTTCTAAGTGCACCACTTCCCTTGCATGGACTGCATTCATAATCATCTCCGAATAGATTATGTGTGCTCTCATCAGAGTTAGAGTTCCTGCTTTCCAAGCGCACACAGAGGCGACCTTGATCCCAAAGCCTGAAGGACAGAGAGTAGTCATTGGGCTGCTAATAATCTTTGTAGCCCTCTCATTGGCAAAGTGAGAGGGCTACGACTGAGGATTTTGAACAAACCCGACTCTGGCATTGAAAACTTTTGTTTGACATAAATTGGCAAAGGAGAGGGAGCCTCGGGAAAATAAATTTATATGCAAAGTAACCTTGGATAGAAACAATGTCTCACTGCAACTCTGGGCTGTCACAGCTGTCCATCATGACCAATATAAAGGTTACAATGAAAGGGCGGCACCTGTGGCTCATCGAGTAGGGCGCTGGCCCTATATACTGAAGGTGGCAGGTTCAAATCTGGCCTCGGCTGAACTGCAAAATAAAAAAATAGCTGGGTATTGTGGCAGGAGCCTGTAGTCCCAGCTACTCGGGAGGCTGAGGCAAGAGAATCGCCTAAGCTCAGGAGTTGGAGGTTGCTGTGAGCTGTGTGATGCCACAGCACCCCACTGAGGGCAATAGAGTAAGACTCTGTCTCTACAAAAAAAAAAAAAAAGGTTACAGTGAAAGTAAGGACACTTGTTCACAAGGGCTGCCTTATAGACTGGGCTTATTTCAGTCAGAGCTTACATTTTAGTTACAGAAATCATGGCTAGAATGCCCTTTAAAAGAGATAAAGGATATTAAGTAAAATTTTAAAAAAGAAAATCCCAAGTGGACATGAGGTAAGCAGGCCTACCAGATACCTGGATAATGTTTCTAAAGGATCTTTCACATCAGGAAAAGAAGCCTTCTGCATTTTATTAGGAAAACAGCAAGTCTGCAATGTAGGACTGTCCACACACAGCTCCCTAGAGAAGCTTCTGGTCCTCCCTGCTCCCAAATCACATGATATAATTCTCTGTGGTGCGGGTCACACTGCGTTATAATGGCCTTTTAGGTGTAATCTCCTCTGATTGTAAGCTTCCTGAGTACAAGGTAAGTCCTATTCATCTTTAGATGCCAGGGGCCTGATGCAAAGTAGGTGCTCAATAAATATCAAGCCATTATCAGCATTTTCTATAAGCTGTCACATGGTAAAATATAATCCAAATGTTTTGTTGAAATACAACTGACCCATCGGATTGCATATAGTTCCTTAACCAATTCAGTCATCATGTTCTTTCATCTACCAAAAAGGTGATTATACCTGCTTGTTATCCCCCACAGAAGAGATACCAGAGGCCATGCAGTCAACTGGGTGGCACGGTGCCTGGCACCTGATAGGTATACGGTAAATATGTGATGAAATGCATGTTACAGAATTGGTTAAATTATAGGAGAAGAAGGGACACATTAAGCTCAGGCAGTTACTTATGTAATGAAGCAGTAATAGTCATTAGTGTAGTTAACGTGTTTTTCTGTTCTCCTTGTAGGTACATGGTAGAACTTCACTTCCCTTTGCCTTTGAATTTAAATGTATCAATATATTTCCTTTGGCCAATAGCAAATAAATGAAATATGCATAGGTCTTTTCCAGCAAGAAGAATTTTTTTTTTTTTTTTAACAGGATCTAGCTCTATTTCACATGCTGGAGAGTTGTAGCATCATTATAGCTCACAGCAACCTCAAACTTTAGGGCTCAAGCAATTCTCTGCCTCAGCCTTCCAGGTAGCTGGGACCTCAAGCCTGTGCCACCATACTAAGCTAATTTTTTCTACTTTTTTGTACTAATGGGATATCACCGCGCCTTGAGCTGATCACTCCTGCCTCAAGTGATCTTCCTCCCTCAGCCTCCCAAAGGGCTGGGATTGCAGCTGTGAACCACCATGTCCAGCCAGACAGAAGCTTTTTTTTTTTTTTTTTCAGTTTTTGGCTGGGGCTGGGTTTGAACTTGCTGCCTCCGGTATATGGGGCCGGTGCCCTACTCCTTTGAGCCACAGGCACCCCGCCCTAGGCAGAAGCTTTAAGAAACGGTTAGTTCATTCTCTTTCTACTTGCCATGAAGATAGGCAATGCTCTAAATGGTAGTTCCTCCAGCACCCTCGGTCCCAGAGTGAAAATGATGTACAACACAACACTTGTCAAATAGTTAAGGGTAGGGTTGGTTTTTATTCCTCTTGAGGAGGTATTTGTTATGCAGCATAACTTATCCTATCCTGACTGATAAAAGACTTTCTCAAGTACCTGGATTAAAACACATGAAGTCATTTTTTGTTGTAGGGCACAGACATCATCAGATTCTGACTGGGGTTGGGGCCTATGAGTTGGGTTCACTAGGGGAGTAAACACAGAGAAAGATTGCCCATTTAGGCTTTTTTGTTTGGCCTCTCATTTTTGCTTTCATATTGCCAACTATCTTTCATTCATACTTTGAACAACCATTAAACCTACACACCACCTTTAAACAACTGTTGAAAAGGCACCACTATAGAAAATACAGTTCTGGGGCATAACCATGCTCTCCCTCCCCCGAGTCCCCAACTCAGTTATGCTTCTACTAAACAGTATAACAAAGTCATAGAACAAAGTTATGATGCTGGGCAGTATGAGGGACTGGGAGGTTCTCATGGGGCCACCATATTGCTTTTTACTTTTTTTTTTTTTGAGATAGAGTCTCAAGCTGTCGCCCTGGGTAGAGTACTGTGGCACCACAGCTCACAGCAACCTCCAACTCCTGGGCTCAAGCAATTCTTCTGCCTCCGCCTCCCAAGTAGCTGGGACTACAGGCGCCCATCACAATGCCCAGCTATTTTTTGGTTGCAGCTGTCATTGTTGTTTGGTGGGCCCAGGCTGGATTCGAACCCGCCAGCTCAGGTGTATGTGGCTGGCGCCTCAGCCACTTGAGCCACAGGTACTGAGCCTGCCCTTTACTTTTTAACATGAAAACACTGCATGCCCAAGAAATGGTATTTTGAAGATTATTTCTTCTCTTTTCTTTACACCCCCTAGGAGAGTTCCTCTGTGGTTAAGTGCAGATGGTTTGCTTCCTGTCAGCACCACCCCCCCCCCACGACCCCCGTGTAGCACAGGTGGCCCCTGACCACTGATCCCACAAAAAACAGTTCTTCTTAAGGAGGAAGGCAGTGGTACCGGTAAAAAAGAGGCCTTTGGGAAAGGTCAATGCAGTAATTATCACCCTGTTACCAGGGAAATAGAGATTTGCCTCTAAGGTTCCTTTTATGAGCTCTAAAATCAAAGTGACTTTCACACTCTCTACTTTGTTTCTCCTTGCTCTATACAAGCAGGAGAAGAAAGAGGAAAGGAGATGGGAAGGAAATAATAAAGATCTCTGACGCTGGGCACTGCGCTGAAGGCATCTTCTCATGCCAAGAGAACAGGTATAGTCCTTGAATGCAGGGCTGAAAAAAATGCTCAGGGGCATATGGGGAGTAACAGGGAGTTCTAAGGTAGGCAAAGACAAGGAGAGGCGAGCCTGGGACTGAAGTAGAGAGGGAGAAGGGGTGGGGAGAGCTGTCAACTGATTGATCCTGGCAAAAAAGATGAAGACCAAACAGAATGGGAGGATATGGGAGAAGTCAGGAAGAAAGAAGGGGGGGAAAATAAGGCCAAGTTCATGTTCACATGGGCCAGCAGGAAGCTTAACGTTGAAATTACTCAAAGATGCCACCATGTAGGACCTTGTGGTTCACGTATCCATGTTCTCTCTTTTCTCCCCTTTCTGCACATCATTTTCTAACTTACATTTTCCCTGCTCCTAATGCTATATTGCTTTAATTTAGAATTGTTTGCTAATTATTACATATAGTTATGATAAGCTAGAGAGAAGGGGGCTTGTGAGTTAATTAAATATAAAGAAAAGTGAGTTACAGAGGGGTAGAGCTCAAATTGCCCTAAAGGGCTTGCAGGACCTAAGAATAATTGAAGTGTTAATCTTGGTTACTTTATTTTTATTTTTATTTGGCAGGGTTTTTTTTTTGGCCAGGGCTGGGTTTGAACACTCCACCTCCGGAATATGGGGCCAGCACCCTACTCCTTTGAGCCACAGGCGCCGCCCAATCTTGAGTACTTTAAAAAACACTTTTGCCATGTTTATTCACCTCATTTGGTCCTTGTAACAATCCCGTGAAACAGGTATAAATACTGTCCTCATTTAAGACAAAAACCTGAAACTTAAGGGAGTTAAGTGACATGCCTAAAAGAGTTAAGGGCTGGAACTGGGGCATCCTTACAGCAAACTCCATGGCTGCTCTTTATTCTCCAGCCGCCCTCCTAGCGCTGCTGTCCAAGAGAATTTTCTGCAATGCTGGCAATGTTGTATGTCTGTACTGTCCAATAGGGTAGCCAATTGCCACCTGGGACTTTTGAGTACTTCAAATGGGCTAGTGTCACTAAAAACCTGAATTTTTAATTAATTTTAGTTAATTTAAAATTTATCCATTTATTTACTTTTGAGACAAGAGTCTCATCTTGTCACCCTCGCTAGAGTGCTGTGCCATCACAGCTCACAGCAACCTCAAACTCTTGCTTGGGCTTATTCTCTTGCCTCAGCCTCCCAAGTAACTGGGACTGAGGCAGGAAAGTAAAGGCAGAGCTAAAGATCTGTCCTGGCCACTCCGTACAGGCATTAGCCAAACAGTCTGTAACACTCCACTGTAACAAATGTCTCTGTTATCTGTGTATCTTTCTCTTGGAAGGCGCTGGGGCCTAGATAGTAACCTTGCAACTTCCTTAGTCTTCCCTCGCCCTTGAAGACAGGTAGCCGGCCTGGAGTCAAGGGCGCGGGCAGATCTGTCCTTCCCTCGAGTCCCAC
>CAUYON010077698.1:0-10621 GCA_963573935.1 Arctocebus calabarensis | reverse complement strand
GAATGCTTGCAGTGCTATAAATTTCCCTCTAAGGACTGCCTTTGCCGTATCCCATAGGTTCTGATAATTTGTGTCATCATTGTCATTTTGTTCCAGGAATTTGGAAATTTCCTGCTTAATCTCATCAATGACCCATGTATCCTTCAGCATGAGGTTGTTAAGCTTCCACATTTTTGTTTGAGTATGCGAATTCTTGCTGTTGTTGAGTTCAACCTTTATTCCATGATGGTCTGAGAAGATACAAGGGATAATTTCTATTTTTTTTTTTAAGACAGAGCCTCAAGCTGTCACCCTGGATAGAGTGCTGTGGCATCACAGCTCACAGCAACCTCCAATTCCTGGACTCAAGCGAGTCTCCTGCCTCTGCCGCCCAAGTAGCTGGGACTACAGGCGCCCGCCACAACGCCCAGCCATTTTTTTTTTGGTTGCAGCCACCATTGTTGTTTGGCGGGCCCGGGCTGGATTCGAACCTGCCAGCTCAGGTGTACATGGCTGGCGCCTTAGCCCATTGAGCCACAGGCGCCAAGCCAAATGATGATTTCTTGATGATCAGGTTGATTTTGATGCTGCTGCCATTACATAAAATATCAAAGTGTTTTTTGCTCCTTAGATGGTTTATACCATTTCTGTTTCCAAAATGACATTGAGTTTTTTTTAAAAAAACAATATATGCAGGGTGGTGCCTGTGGCTCAGTGGGTAGGGCGCCGGACCCATATGCCGAGGGTGGTGGGCTCGAACCTGGCCCAGCCAAACTACAAAAAAAAAAAATACCCAGGCATTATGGTAGGCACCTGTAGTCTCAGCTACTTGGGAGGCTGAGGCACGAGAATCGCCTAAGCCCAGGAGTTGGAGGTTGCTGTGAACTGTGATGCCACGGCACTCTACCGAGGGTGATATAGTGAGACTCTGCCTCAAAACAAAACAATATATGCATAGATAAGCATGTATATGTAGAAACAACCTTCTCTCTTTTTTTGTAAACCCAAATTAGTGCATACTCTTCACATTGAGCATTTTTTAATTTAACAATATATTTTGGGGCTAGGTGCCAAAAATAGAAAAACCAGCTAGACGTGGTGGTGTGCCTATAGCCCCAGCTACTCGGGAGGCTGAGGCAAGAGGATTGCTCAAACCCAGGGTTTGAGGTTCCTGTGGGCTATGCTGCCATGGCACTCTACCTACGGTAGTGGTTCTCAACCTTCCTAATGCCGCGATGTGTTTTCACTGTCACGAAGGGGTTGCAACCCACAGGCTGACAACGCTAATCAAGGGTAAAAGAGTGAGACTCGCTCTGTCTCAACAAAACTAAACAAAATAAAACCCAATACATTTTGGAGACAATTCTGTATCAATTCATAATGATGAAATTCAGTCCTTTAAATAGTTACACAGTGTTCAAACAGTTCCTTACTGATAGACATGTAGGTGTTTCCAGTATTTGTTACTAAAAACACTTCAATATTCTTTTTTTTTTTTTTTTTGAGACAGAGCCTCAAGCTGTCACCCTGGATAGAGTGCTGTAGCATCACAGCTCACAGCAACCTCCAATTCCTGGGCAAGAGGCGGGTCTCCTGCCTCTTGCCTCTGTCTCTCAAGTAGCTGGGACTACAGATGCCTGCCACAACGCCCGGCCATTTTTTGGTTGCAGCCGTCATTGTTGTTTGGCGGGCCCGGGCTGGATTCGAACCCGCCAGCTCAGGTGTACGTGGCTGGCTCCTTAGCCCATTGAGCCACAGGTGTTGAGCCAATACTTCAATATTCTTTAAGGCTTTTATTTTATTTTATGTTTTAGTTTTTGAGACAGAGTCTTGCTCTGCTACCTAGGCTAGAGAGTAGTGAAGCATCATCATAGGTCACAGTAACCTCAAACTCCCGGGCCCAAGCAATCCTCCTGCCTTGACCTCCTGGCTAGCTGAGACTATAGGCATACATCACCACACCCAGCTAATTTTTCTATTCTCCGTAGAGATGGGGTCTTGTTCTTGCTCAAGCTGGTCTCAAACTCTTGTCCTCAAGCAATTCTCCCACCTAGGCCTCACAGAGAGCTAGGATTACAGTTTGAGCCACCTTGCCTGATCAAAACTCAGATCATTATTTATTCGGTCTTTCTGAATCTGAATTTCTATTTTTTTTTTTGAGAGAGAGTCTCACTTGGTCACCCTTGGTAGAGTGCTGTGAGGTTATAACAACCTCAATTCTTGGGTTCAAGCGATTCTCTTGCCTCAGCTTCCCAAGTAGCTGGGACTACAGGTGCCCACCACAAAATCAGACTTTTTTTTTTTTTTTTTTTTTGGCCAGGGCCAGGTTTGAACCTGCCACCTCTGGTATATGGGGCTGGCGCCCTATTCCTTGAGCCACAGGCGCCACCCAAAACCAGACTATTTTTATGTTTTTGGTTTTTTTTTTTTGAGACAGAGCCTCAAGCTGTCACCCTGGATAGAGTGCCGTGACATCACAGCTTACAGCAACCTCCAATTCCTGGGCTCAAGCGAGTCTCTTGCCTCAACTATGTTTTTTTTTTAAATTTTGCTTTTAATTTCAGTTGGCTTGCACTCTTCTTAATTTCCTTGTGTGTGTGTTTTTTTTTCATTGTCCTTCCTTTTAGTGATTCCTCGGGCCAGTTGACTCCCAAGTAGCTGGGATTACAGACTTCCGCCACAACTCCTGGCCTGCCAGACTATTTTTAGAGGAGGGGTTTCCCTCTAGCTCAGGCTGGTCTTGAACTCATGAGCTCAGGCAATCCACCCACTTTGGCCTCCCAAGGTGCTGGGATTAAAGGCGTTAGCCACGCCGCCAGCCTTCTCATTGTTGTTTTTAAATGTTGCATTTCTTTAACTATAAATGAAGATGAATACATTGTTTTGTGTTTGCACAAATGTATATATATTTTTCCCTTTGAACAACTGTTTCCTGTCTTGCCAAGTTTTTTCTTCCTTCATTTTTCTTCCCACTTGCCCTTCCTCTCCCTCCTTTCCTACTTCTCTGGTTATTTTTCTCTTGTCATCTCTCTTTCCTTAGAAAGGACTCTTGGAATATAGCACTTTTATTTTTTATTTTTTTTTTGAGACAGAGTCTCAAGCTGTTTCCCTGGGTAGAGTGCCCTGGCATCACAGCTCACAGCAACCTCAAACTCTTGGGCTTAAGCTATTCTCTTGCCTCAGTCTCCCAAATAGCTGGGACTACAGCTGCCCGCCACAACACCCGACTATGATTTGGTTGCCGTTGTCATTGTTTGGCAGGCCCGGGCTGGATGTGAACCTGTCAGCTCTGATGACGTGACTGGTGCCCTAGCCACTGAGGGCGCTGAGCCTGGAATTTAGCACCTTTTCATTTTACCTGCTATAAATACTTTTTTCTGAGTTTGTCTTTGCCTTTCAGTTTTGGTTATGATAACTGTTCATACAACGTTTGGGTTATGTATTCAAATGTATATGTATTTTTTCGTTATGGTTTCTCATAGTTAGGTCTCCTTCACTTTGCAGTTATAAATAAAAACAATTCTTCCATCTTTTCTTCTAATACTTTCATGGTTTTATGTTTCATCTTTAAATCTTTGAACTACTTAGTTTTTATTTTTTAATAAGGAGTGAAGTAGAAATCCAATCTTGACTTTTCCCCCTTATAGCTAGCCAAGTGTTCCAAAACCATTTATTTTTCCTCTAAATTGGAATAATCACCTATTGTTATACAACTATTCCAATTTAGGATACTAAATTTCAAATATTCAAAGAGTTGAAGTCTCAACTCTTTTCCATTTATAGATCATCAGGCACCATTACAAAACTATTCATAATGTCTTAATATATGCTTTTTATTTATTAATGTTTTATGTTTATGTATTTGTCAATATCTATCTTCCTAACCATATATGATTTTATTTTTAATCCTTCAGGTATATTAGTAAAGGTACAGGGTGTTAGGATATAACCATTTTCATAGTGAGACAATGTTGACGTTTATGCTATTTTAGGAAACTTCAAGCTCAAGTCAGTGAAGGCTCCACTGGTTTTTATTGTCGTTCTAACTCTGAACATTACCTTAACTTTTAATACCCAGTATATCTTCACTCATCATCTCATGTCTCACCTCAAGAACTTGACAAAAAAATCAGTTTACTGATTACAATGGGGCTGAGAGGAACTTTGACAGGAGAGTCTGGGTGGTTGTTGGAAGACTGAAGCCAAATGTCATATGCCATCCAGGGGACATACATCTATGACGCGTTGGGAGCCACGTGGGCACGGGAGAGGTTCCATACCCCAAAGTTTGGCTTATCAATTATGAGGACCATGAGAACAAAACTGTCAGGTAAGGCTGTGGCTTGTTTGATTATATCAGAAGAAAAACCCCAGACCTGACAAACAGGATCCTGTACTTGGTTCAAACTCAACAGAGCAAGGAGTACTGGCCCTCAGGCAAGTCCCAGGTGCAGCTAAAAAGTCCAAGGCAGGCTCTGCGCCTGTGGCTCAACGGGCTAAGGCGCCAGCCACGTACACCTGAGCTGGCAGGTTCGAATCCAGCCTGGGCCTGCCAAACAACAATGATGGCTACAACCAAAACAAACAAAAAAAATGGCCGGGCGTTGTGGCGGGTGCCTATAGTCCCAGCTACTTGGGAGGCGGAGGCAGGAGACTCACTTGAGCCCAGGAATTGGAGGTTGCTGTGAGCTGTGATGCCATAGCACTCTACCCAGGGTGACAGCTTGAGGCTCTGTCTCACAAAAAAAAAAAGAAAAAAAAAAAAGTCCAAGGCAGTCTCCAAGAAAGGAAAGACTAGGAACCTTCAAGGAAGATTGCTATAAAACCACAAGTGTATGCTATTGTCTTTCCAAAAGAGACCCACTCGGAAACACTTAGCATTGGTCTCGTGAGTTCAGAGAGGCCTTTGTAGATTGGATACTGTGTGGAGCCCCGTGGGAAGTGTGGGACTGTTAGTGTAATCCTGCAAGTCTTAGAGCAAGTTCATGTCCTCTTTCTGCCCCTCCCTTGACCCTGTGAGACAACTTTAGACTTGCTACTGGGCTCCAAGTTGCTTGTGGCAGGTTGATGATCTTCCAGGTTTCATATCTGAGTGTGCTAATATCAAAGGAATTCCAGATCTGCCCCTTACTATCACTACGGGCACTTAATTTCTCTAAGCCTCAGTTTCCTTTTTTATAAATGAGTTTTACAAACCCTATACGTTTACCTCTTAGGGATGCTGTGAAAATGAAATGAACAAAGACATATTATGTACTTTATTTTATTTCTTTTTGAGATGGAGTTTCACTCTGACACCCTGAGTAGTGTGCTGTGGTGTCAGAGCTCACAGCAACCTCTAACTCTTGGGCTCAAGAGATCCTCTTGCCTTGGCCTCCCACGTAGCTGGAAGTACAGGCACTTGCCACTATGCCCGGCTAGTTTTTCTATTTTTAGTAGAGACAGAGTCTTACTCTTGCTCAGGCTGGTCTAACTCCTGAGGTCAAGCAATCCACCTGCCTCAGCTCCCATAGTGCTAGGATTTTAGGCATGAGCCCACACACATAGCTAGATATATTAATTAATTAATTAAAGTTTGGGGGACACAGTCTCGCTTTGTGCCTAGGGTAGAATGCCGTGGCATCCTAGCTCACACGAACCTGAAACTCTTGGGCTCAAGTGAGTCTCCTGCCTCAGCCTCCTGAGTAGCTGGGTCTATAGGCACCCACCAGGCTATTTTTTTAGAGATGGGGCCTTGCTCTTGCTCAGGCTGTCTCAAACTCCTGAGTTCAGGAAATCTGCCTGCCTCGGTCTCCCTGGCCTATTATATACTTTAAACATGAATTCACATGTAGTAAGTTCTCACTAAACGCACAGGTTGTTGTTATTATCATTATTACTGCAACCATTGTATTTAAAACATAGGAGTCCATGGGGTTCAAGCAGAAAACTGCTTTCATAGGCTAGGCGCGGTGGCTCATGCCTGGAATCCTAGCAATCTAGAAGGCTGAGGCCGGTGGATTGCCTGACCTCAGGAGCTCCAGAACAGCTTGAACAAGACTGAGATCCCATCTCTAAAAACTAACCAGAAGCCTAAAGTCCCAGCTACTCGGGAGGCTGAGGCAAGACGATCCTTGAGCCCAAGAGTTGGAGGTGTGTGAGCTATGACACCATGGCTTTCTACCAGGGTGACATAGTGAGACTCTGTCTCAAAAAAACAAACAAAAGTAAAAAATAAAAAAAAAAAAACCAAGGAAACCAAAAGAAAACTGTTCCTTGCTTAGTAGGGCTAACGTTTCTCTATCTCTGGGGTGAAATCCAAGGCAGTCCTAGGATTACTCCAGTGACTTGCAGGTATATTAAGTTCTCGGTCATGTTCAGTCACAAAACAGTCCTATTTCAGTAATTGAAAAGTCACATTTCATAATTCTACTTTTGTGTAAAAATTTAAACTTGAACTTTATTTCCCCTTTCCCTGATTATGCAAGTCCTGACCGATTATATAAGTCTGCACAGGGAAAAGAGTTTGTCTTCCCCTACTCTCTAACCTATGCTTGCCTGTTCCTGAACACCTTCTCCCCCACACCCCCCATCCCAGAACGGCTGACTTCTATGCAATCTTTCTTTTCTTTTTTTGAGACAGAGTCTCACTGTGTTGTCCCAGACTAGGGTGCCCTGGCATCACCATAGCTCACAGTAACCTCAAACTATTGGGCTCAAGTGATCCTCCTGCCTCAGCCTCCCAAGTAACTGGGACTGCAGGTGCCCTCGACAATGCCTGGCTAGTTTTTCTATTCTGGGTGGAGGCAGCATCTCACTCCTGTTCAGGCTGGTCTTGAACTCCTGAGCTCAAGCGATCAACCTGCCTTGGCCTTATGCCATCTTTCTTGACGAACACTGCAACTGGAATTCTCTGGAGCTGACCGGTGTTCAACATTGACTCTTTCTTTCATGTATGTTTCACTTGTTCTTTACAGACCTCCCACTTGGGAACAACCCAGCAGCAGCCCTGATGGGCACATCCCTCTCGGGATTGGTCTCTTGAGACTTGTCACTCGCAAGCCCCGGTGACCTACCACCCCCGTTTCTGTTTAAGGTTCCCTGTCACTGGCCTCAGATCTTTTTAAAAATGCTTCCCAGCCCACCTCATCCCAAGCAGCCGTCCTGTCTGTGGAAAACACACACCTATGCCCTGCCGTCCCCGGGAGACAAACGAACTCCCACGAAGGCAGTCTCTTCACTCTATCCACGGGCTGACTGTCCTAGTCCTTTAGACTGCGCAAAGTGCTTGAGACCCCAAACTCCAGGAGACACACAGCAAGCTTTCTAAGTATCCCATAGCACCACTTACTCCGTTTGGGGTCAGGGAGACACTCCTCTCCTCTTTCCACTTACCATGCCCTTTTCTGAAAGCATCGTTTCCCCCTGCTTCTTTAACCTTGGAGTCAAAACTGGTTCTTTATTTTATTTTTTAGAGACAGAGTCTCACTTTGTCACCCTCGGTAGAGTGCCATGGGGTCACAGCTCACAGTAACCTCCAGGCTCTTGGGCTTAGGCGATTCTCTTGCCTCAGTCTCTCAAGTAGCTGGGACTACAGGCACCCGCCACAACGCCCGGCTCTTTTTGTTGTTGTTGTTGCAGTTTGGCGGGGCCAGGATGGAACCCAATACCCTCGGTATATGGGACCGGCACCCTACCCACTGAGCAACAGGTGAACAGGCACCGCCCCTCAAAACTGGTTCTTAACACTTCCTTTACAAGTCTTACAGAAATCAGCACAGGGCTGGGGAACTTGCAGCCTTAAGGTCACACGTGTCCTTCTTAGCCCTTAAGTGTGCTCTTTTCACTGAATCCAAATTTTACAGAACGAATCCTTCTTTTATTATTAATACTTTTTGTGTGTGTGTGTGTGTAGAGACAGAGTCCCGCTTTATCACCCTCAGTTGAGTGCTATGGTGTCACAGCTCACAGCAACCTCCAGGCTCTTGAGCTTAGGTGATTCTCTTGCCTCAGCCTCCCAAGGAGCTGGGACCACAGGCGCCCACCCCAACCCCCGGCTATTTTGTTGTTGTTGTTGCAGTTTGGCTGGGGCTGGGTTTGAACCTGCCACCCTCGGTATACAGGGCCAGCACCCATATACCGCTGGTAGGGCACCGGTCCCATATACCGAGGGTATTGGGTTCCATCCTGGCCCTGCCAAACTGCAACAACAACAAAAATAGCTGGGCATTGTGGGCAGGTGCCTCTACTGACTGAGCCGCAGGAGCTGCTCTATTATTAATACATTTTCGTTCCCTTATGTTTTTATTTTATTTTTAAAATAAATGTATTTAAAATACCAAAGAACAAAATAAAGTTCAGTGAAATTATCCTCCCAGATTGACCAGCACAATTAGAACTCTGGTCAACCCTAAGGGCTAAATTGGCGGCTGCTATGCTCATGATTTAGTTCTAACTTCCCCTGACTGGCACCACTATAGCAGGAGGGTGGTTGGTGAAGTTTATGGGGACAGAGCACACCAGTCGTTACAACCTTTTGACAGTGGTGCACTGTTTCTGTCCGAAGTGGAATTTGTGAATAGTTGCACAGCCTGATAGCAGTTTTTAAATTTTGTCTGCTTAACAGCCCATCTTGTCCAAGAAGACCAAGATAGTGCTGGAGGAAGAAAATGGATTTTTTTTCTTTAGACAAAGCCTCAAGCTGTCTCCCTGGGTAGAGTGCCATGGCATCATAGCTCACAGCAACCTTCAACTCCTGGCTCAAGTGATTCTCCTGTCTCTTCCTCCTAAGTAGCTGGGGACTACAGGCGCCCGCCACAACGCCTAGCTATTTTTTGGTTGCAGCCGTCATTGTTGTTTGGCAGGCTTGGGCTGGATTCAAACCCGCCAGCTCACAACCCTCCACGTGGCTGTGGCTGGAGCAGTTCTGAGCCAGAAGACAAAGGGTAGGCATCCAGTTCGCTAGACACTCCCAGGGGGCCCAGCAGTCCCAGGAAGAGCAGCAACCTGGACTGAAGTGAAAGTCATGCTGTCTGGGACTTCTAGACACACTGCCGCTGTTCAAAAAAGGAACTGAAAGATGCATGGAGCCTGTACATGCTAGAACAAGTTCATTCTTACTAACTAATCTGCATGTCTAGCAATTGAGATCTTCATATTTAAAAGCATGTATGTCAGTTAAAAGTAACTCATTTTCCAGAATCTTTAAATAAAGATATTTAATATTCAAAAAAAAACAAAAAAAAAACCCCGCCAGCTCAGATGTGCTTTAGCCACTTAAGCCACAGGCGCCGAGCCAGAAAATGGACTTTTTAATGAGGACTGGGAATTGGCAATATTATCTTGTTTCTGCTAAAGAGAAGATGATTTGCTTGCTTTGTAGTACTGCAATATCAACATGAAAGAAATTCAGTGCTCATCAGCCTTATAACACTCATAAGGACCACAAGCATTTTAAATTAGAGGGAGAGGCATGAAAGGTGGTATTTCAGTAATTAAAAAATGAAAAGCAAATGCAAAGACAATTCTTTCAAGCAGCAAATAATGCCACTGAAGCAACCAATAAAGTAGTTTATATACTCTGGAGGAAAGGGAAGCTAAGAGTTGGATAATTTTGTGAACTCATCCTAAGAAAAGTGCTACATACCCCATTGCTGAATAGGGGTCACCTGCAGAGTACTCCCATTGGCCATCTGGTGACTGTAGTGAAAGTCAGCCATGAGGCATGTAGCACTTTTTTTTAGGATGATATCAAACCTACTGTTCAGTGATGTAGAAATTGTGAAAGAATGCATTGTCAAAGTTGTAGGCTGCTTAGACCCTGATAATGTTTCAAAGCACAAACAACTGCCTTTGTCAAGGGAACTCTAACTGATTGGCAACATGAATGAGCCTTCAATTTACCAGAACAACTTCATGCAATACTTAAAAGGGAAAATATATGTTATTCAATTGCTTTGGATGAATCAACAACTGGTACTACTGTCTTGGTGCAGGTTTTATACTTCATTTGAGCCATCACAGATTTTTCTTTGCTGTGAAGAGTTACTAACTTTGGGTTCACTAGTAACAGGACATGGGGAATACACATATTCAACAACTTTCAAGATAAATGGCATGTTGTTGGACTGAATTTGGTAAATGTAGTGAGTGTATACATAGACTGTGCACCTTCCATGACCGGAAAGCATGAAGGATTTATTGCACAGATAAAAAGAATATCACTAGATCCAGATGCTCTCATTTCTCTTTATTGTATCTTACATCTGCAAAATCTCTGTGCTAAAGCTGCTATTTTAAGTGACACTTTGTAAGTATCGTTAGCTGTATTTGTGCAAATGAAACACACCCCACTGTCAGTTTTGTAACATGCTAAAGTTGCTCACTGTGGATTTGCCCTGTCATTCTAAAGTGCGTTGGCTGTCCCGGGGACAGGTCTTAACTAAAATTTTGTCTCTGTGAAAATAGACGGTTAAATTTTATCCAGGGCAGAATCAGCAGTGTGAATTATTGAAAGATTTTTTTTTTTTTTTGAGACAGAGCCTCAAGCTGTCACCCTGGATAGAGTGCTGTGGCATCACAGCTCACAGCAACCTCCAATTCCTGGGCTCAAGCGAGTCTTCTGCCTCCGCCTCCCAAGTAGCTGGGACTACAGGCGCCCGCC
>CAUYON010077696.1:0-22302 GCA_963573935.1 Arctocebus calabarensis | reverse complement strand
CTCAGCCTCCCAAATAGCTGGGACCACAGGTGCCTGCCACAACACCTGGCTATTGTTTTTGGTGCAGTTTGGCTGGGGCTGGGTTCAAACCCGCCACCCTTGGTATATGGGGCCAGCAGCCTAGGCACTGATCCACTCTCAGTTTTGGTCCTTAACCTCTCAGGAATTAGATCCTAGATTCCCTTCTATTGCCTTTTTCTTTCTTTTTTTTTTTTTCTTCCCTTTTTTTTTGAGACAGAGCCTCAAGCTATCACCCTGGATAGAGTGCCATGGCATCCATCACAGCTCACAGCAACCTCCAATTCCTGGGCTCGAGTGAGTCTCCTGCCTCTGCCTCCCAAGTAGCTGGGACTACAGGCGCCCGCCACAACGCCTGGCCATTTTTTTTGTTTGTTTGTTTGCAGCCATTTAGTAGGCCCGGGCTGGATTTGAACCCTCCAGCTCAGGTGTACATGTCTAGCATCTTAGCCCGTTGAGCCACAGGCACCGAGCCTTCTATTGCCTTTTTCAAGGACACTTTCCTTGTAAAAACATAACCCACCCTTTAAAAATGAATGGTTACAGAATATTTCATTGTAACCACACAAGAAATATCATAATTTGTCCTGTAGTCTCCCAGTGATGGAGTTTCCATTGGTGGATAGGGTCTTCACACTGATTGATGTTGTTTGCCCAGCACTGTTTCTATGTTAGAACATGTAATTGAATATCCCTTAATTCTTTATCTGTGAGTTTAGCACCTACAAGGTATGTGGCTAGAAGTGCAAATCCATGGCTTAAGCCCTTGGTTTAAGTGTTTGGCAAAGTAGGTCATGGCCAAGCAAAGGGGAATTGTATGAATATACTACATTTAATTTATCCATTCATCAGTTGGTAGACATTTGGACTGTTTCCATTTTTAGCTATTGTGAATAATGCTGCTATCAATATCTATGCATGAATTTTTGTGTGAACACATGTTTTCAATTTTCTTTAATATATATGTAAGTCTGGAATTTCCTGTTCATATATTACAGCAACTCTAAGTTTATCTTTCTGAGGAACTACAAAACCTACCATTTAATTTTGAACTGAACATCAGAGCCCAGAGCACAGAGAACCTTCACTATATCTCCTTATCTACATCAGGAATGTTAGCTTAAAAGAAGGTCCAAGAGGACAGAACACACTCTACTTATCTAGCAACTCCTAAGTAATTTTACCTTCACACACAAGAAATATCTGGTTTACACTCAGTCTTTTACTTGTTTTGCTTGTTTTTCTTCTTTCTTACTTGTTTTTTCTTCCAAGAACACCCAGCCTGATCCCATTGACCCCAGGGAAATTCTTCTTTAACAATAAAGAGCCTTTAGGAATTTACTGAAAAAAGAGAAGTAACATTTATGCCAAAGCTATCCAGAGGTCACGCCTCAGAAGACAGATAGCAGAAACCATATGGGCTCTGATCAAAGCAAGAATGTTGCCTAGTATTGCTTCATAAAGATTACAAATAAAGCATGCAGTGAGGTTTACACAAAGAGCAGAGTTCAACACAAGCCCACAGTATAGCCATATTTTCAGAGAGCTTATTTGGATTAGAAGGCCACTAAAGAACCATGGAGGCTTAGCATGGTGGCTCATGCCTGTAATCCTAGTAGTCTGGGAGGCTGAGGCAGGAGGATCACTTGAACCCAGCAGTTTGAGGTTATAGTGAGCTATGATGATACCACTGCACTCTACGTAGAGTGACAGAGCAAGAGGGACCCTGTCTTAAAAAAAAAAAAAAAACCATGGATCACCATGGATGTCCCCTGCCCACCTAGGAAAAGGAGAGGGGCAAGTGGCCCCCCCATCCCTGGATACTCCATGGCTGGCCCCCCAAGGGAACACACGTTGAATGCAATCCCTCAAAAAAATAATTTCTGAAAGGGACTCAAAGTCTGAAGAGGGAACAATCTCCTTTGATATCTCAGGAACGGGCAGCTTTTGGGCTGCCAGATTCATATGGATGCCATAAACACTCCTATACTGAAAACTTGCCCATCCTCCTCAGCACCTGTTACTCTGTGGTCCTCTTAACACCCCATGGTCTGCCCACCACCTGGACCCTGCCTTCATTTCTACACCAAAGACCAGGCTGGCCCAGCTCCATCTTTTTCTGTGTGGTATTCATGAGCAAGGATCATGCTGGCTCGGGCTCAGTGTCTTCCTGGGTGAAATGGAGGTGCCCTGGATCTGTGATTGCATGTGGAACTCCTCAGTGACCTCCTCTCTCTTGCCAGGGTGAAGGCAGGTGGGATCTGAGAGCTTGGGGCTCTCTAGCAGTGGCAAATACACACACACACACACTAGAACCTCATACCAACCATTGAACACAGGTACAGACCCCAGAAACCTGGAAGTCCCTTTCCAAACTATGACCCTCTACCCTGGGTCTGTCCTTCTGTAGGACCATCAGTTCCCAAGAGACCTTACTCTTTCCCACCCTAACCTTAACTCCTAGGGTCAAAGAGATTTGGAGGGAAAGTAGGGTGTGTTCAGCAAGTGGTATTGGGAGGAAAATCCAACATCACCCACTAATTCAGTTCCTGGTTGATTTCAGGCATCCATTCATAGCTAGTTCAGCCACCACTGGGACCTTGGGCTTCAGGGAGGGGAGAAGCAGACCTCTTTGTGCACCCCTGAGTTTATGGGCATTTGGGTAATCACATTTTCTTTTCTTTTCTTTCTTTCTTTCTTTCTTTCTTTCTCTCTCTCTCTTTCTCTTTCAGTTTATGGGCATTTGGGTAATCACATTTTCTTTCCTTTCTTTCTTTCTTTCTTTTTCTCTCTCTCTCTTTCTTTTTTTGTGAGACTCTGTCTCACTTTGTCACCCTCGGTAGAGTGCCTTGACATCATAGCTCACAGCAACTTCAGACTTGGGCTCAAGCTATCCTCTTGCTTCAGCTTCCCCAGTTGCGGGAACTACAGGCGCCCGCCACAACGCTGGTCTCGAACCCGTGAGCTCAAGCGATCCACACGCGTCCGCCTCTCAGAGTACTAGGAATACAGGCGTGAGCCACCGCGCCCAGCCTCCCAGTCGCTTTCCTCTGCCCTCTGTACCAGCTTCAGTCCGGAAGACTGGGCAGCAACGCTGCCAGGATCGGGGTTACCACAGCCTGTGTCCCCTCCTTCCCCGCTCACTCTTCCCGCCTGAGGCCATCTTTCTTGGACTTAGCCCGGATTTAGGTGGAGGACAGGGAGGATGGCGAGTTTCCTCTGTCCACGGTGCCAGGAATAAACCTGGCTTGAGCAGACCTGAGCTGTGTATCCCAGGCGACCGCCCTTTCCTTCCAAAGCCACAACTCCATACACCGACCTCCACACGCTGTCCGCAGCGTTCTCCAGGCCCTAACCCATGCGCCCCAGTTCCAAGTCCCTGTCCCGTCCCCGGCTCTGGAGGTCCTAGCGGCGCGACCTCACCTGCCAGCCGCTGACGCCGTTGCACCAGCACAGCCGCTCCAGGTCCCGCACGGCCCGAGTCTTCCAGGCCGCCAGGCCCCAGACGCTCCTGGGAGGGGCGTGACTCAGCGCCCGAGCCCGCCCCTACCCCACGGCAACGCCCCTGGCGGTCCCGCGAGAAGCGCAACCGGCGAGCTAACCGCGGAATGACCTTGACCCCAAGCGAACTGCCTCGGACTTTAAAAACAAATGACACCCCCCACACCCCCCGAGACCGGATGTCGCCTCTCTGCGCCCGTCAGCGCCACGCCCCCAACCCTCCCTGACCAACTCGGACCGTGTTCAAAGTGACAGCCCAACTTTTGGGCTTTAAAGTAACCAAAATTTAGAGTGTGCGATTCCCAGCGCACTGACTGCACCACCTTGAGCACGTTACCAGCCTTCTTTACGTGCAGACATAGTAATTCCTCAAAGCCAGTTGAGCACCTACTTTACGCTGGGCACTGTGCTAAGCGCTTAGGGTATAAAATGGAGATGAAAACAGACATGGTTTCTGCTTTTGTAGAGTCTATAGTCTAGGGAAAGACAGATGTAAATAGTATCAAAAAGAAAAATTTTTTAAATACATCTAGTCAACTGCCATAAGAAAGATTGAGAGCAAAAAGAATGCAAAGATCTCTCTCCAAGGATGAGAGTCAGCTCTGGGAGAGGAGAAGGACGTGTACTCTGGGTGTACAAAGACTCAGAAGCAGTCTTCAGGGATCAAGCTTCAGGGATAAGATGGTGAAAGGTGAAATATTTTGAATTGCAGATTAGTTTGCCCAAAACAACCTGAATGATTCATTTCTGACACAACAATCCTACCAGCACTCCTAGAAAAATATTATTTGCTGAACACAAAGTGCTTTGAATACCTTCTCAATTTTATTTTTCACAAAGGTACTGCAAGGTAAGTTTTATTAATCTCCATTGTGCAGATGGGGAAACCCAGGCTTCTTAGGAAACTAAGAAGTTTAGGCAAAGTCACTCAGCTAGTATAGCAGAGGACCTGGGCCTTGACTGGAGGTCTGAACCAGGACCCTAAAGCCAGGAAATTTCTCAGTGGACATCATCCCTAAGGGAGCTGGAGGTCACTGCAAAGCAAAGCAAATTCTCCACTGTGGTGTCAAGCAAATGTACGAAATTTATTGGGTGCCTGCCCAGTATCATGCGACACAGAGGTGAATAGAGGCTAGTGTGCCTAGGGCAGGGAGAAGCTCTGGGGCTCAGGCTTTGTGTAGAAGCTGGGCTCACAAGGATGAAGAAGATTCTCATCAGCAGGGTGCAAGGGAAGGACTCCGAAAAGTGCAGCACAAAGATAAAGATGGAAGAGAGGAGAGGTGTGCGGTGCCCTAGCACTGGGCTTAGGCTGGCATGTCAGGGCTGCTGTGGTCCATCTCAAAGTCCCTGTCTCAAACTACGAAAAGCAAGAAAGTTCTCTGATTGTCACTCAGCACCGTCTTAGCAACCAGAAGACACCTCAAACCAGGAGAGGAGACAGGGTCTTATGAAACCCCTTTGTGCCCTTTCCCAGGCAGCCCAGGGCATGTCACTGCCCTCTTTCCCACCCAGTAGTGCTGATAGCTTTGGAACTGAAAACCCGGGCTTGATGCCTATCAAAAGGCTTTTGTTTTTGAAATTCCAGGTGCCAAAGGCAATAGGTTGGGAAGTTGAAACAGCTTGGCCAGCAAAGAGATTGTCTAGCATTCCAGAAATTAACAGGAGGAAGAGGTGCTAACTGTCAAACATGAGCTCAGCCAGGCCTGAGGACATTCCCTGACAGACAAGAAGTCATTTTACTGCTGGCTGTCACAGCTGGGAGAGCTTCAAGGTACTGAGGTCAACTTAGAAACCTGGGGAAACAGAGGCAGTATTCCCAAATGAGGAAGAGGCAACCCTTAACTCTGAAGAGCCTGGTAAATGTTCTCTTTTTCCATATGAGTTCCAGCTATATTTGTAAGCTTCTTCTTTCCCCCAAAATGTGGTTTGGTATAGTGCTCTCCCACCTAGGGGAAGGCTGTATTATTGAGGGCAAATTCTTCTGCTGTGACCAAAGGACCCCAGAATGTAATGGCTCAAATACAACATTGCATTTCTTGCTAGGACATCAGTTTCAGGCTGGTGGATGGTTACTGTCTCCCTCCACACAGTCATCCAGGGAGCAGGCTAACAGGCTTTGCCATCTTCATATAGACTTTCCAAGGTCTCTTTCAGAATTGCCTCCATTTCTACCAGGAATGGGGGCAATTGATCAGAGAAGGCCAGGTGAAAGGTTGAAGTTCTGGCAGGGGTTCACCTCCCATCTACTACTGCTCCATGAGTTGGAACTCATAGACACATCTGTCTGGGTGGCCACAAACTACAGTTTAGTGTATGCCCAAGAAGATAAGAAGCAGATTTTGGTGAGGGCCTAACTAGTATCTGCCTCAGTGATCTAGGTCTTATACCTCCCTGGTTTTCTTTTCTTTCTTTTGTTTTTTTGAGACAGAGTCTCACTCAATTGCATTGAGGAGAGTGCTGTGCTCAACTGATCCTCTTGCCTCAGCTTCCCCAGTAACTATGACTACAGGCACCCACCATAATTCCCCACTAATTTTTCTATTTTTAGTAGAGACAGGATCCCGCTCTTGCTCAGATTGGTCTCAAACGCCTGAACTCAAGTAAACCACCTGTTTTGGCCTCCCAGAGTGCTAGGATTATAGTTGTGAGCCACTGTGCCGTCCCTGAGTTTCTTCCTGTGCCCCTGCTTGTCACTCTCAGCCCCCATTTATATCCACTCTGCTCCTGTCCCTTAAACATTGGAGGCTCTGGCCCTTTACTGCCACAGCTTCAGCTGATAGCACCCAGCTTCAACACAGTTCAGGCCTCAGTACGGATATTCTCCCAGCCTAAGCGGATACCTCCTGCCCCTATCCTCTCAGGAGGAGCAGCCCTGGGTACTCAAGACTAACAATATGTAGACAGTGATTGAAATAAATATACATGTAAACAGAACAGAAGCAGCAACGCCCCAGTATAGTAAGCACACCTAGTGCTGAGACGTTGGCTTCTAAATACTATTCTTTACTAAAAAGAACACTGGAGAAATAGCTGATTCCAGGAAAAACACAAAGTAGCCTAGACCATGTTATTGTGAAGGAAGTGCTCAAAGAAAGATGGGGAATGAAGGCTCTCCTACTGACCAGATATGGAGCAATGTGAGCATCAAGATAAATGATAATGGATTATAACCTACTGAACAAAACACAAATTCATGAATCCACACAGAAAGAAAAGCTCTTATTTACAATAGAATCTCACCTTATAAAGGCATGGAATGATGAAAATAGAAAATAACCATTCTGCAGCCAGTGTAGTTATTCAGCCAAGAAACATCAGTGGATGCTAAACCTAATAGGTGAGAGTAAGGAACAGTATATATACAGAGTGTCAGTGTATCTCTATTACTTATTACAAAGGAAAAAAAGGAGCTTTATAGTAGAGAAGTCTGGCAGGCACCATCTCACTCAAGTGATCAAGGTTAATATCATCTGTGATGGGACAAATAAACATCATGTGCTACCCAAGAGGGTGCAAGGATAAAAACAATATCAGTTCTGTGATCACCCTGCCAAAGATGTAGATGTTGAATCT
Organism: Arctocebus calabarensis; assembly: GCA_963573935.1. Lineage (NCBI taxonomy): Eukaryota > Metazoa > Chordata > Mammalia > Primates > Lorisidae > Arctocebus > Arctocebus calabarensis. Next base: position 15,210 of record CAUYON010077696.1, on the reverse strand, counting down.
AATCTTGAGGAAGACTAGACAAACCCAAGTTTAGTGGCATTCTATGACTGCCCTGTTATCTTTGGAAATGTCAAGGGCAAGAAACACAAGGAGAGATTGCAGAGCTGTTCCACGTCAAAGGAGAACAGAACATGGCCAGTGGGTGCAACTCATGGTCTTGAATTAGATCATCACTGGGACACTTGGCAAAACTGGATGGAGGTCTCTGGGCAAAGATTATTGGAGTTTGAAATGGTTTCAGAATTAAAATTATTTTTAAAAGGAAGCAAGTGTATCTTTTTCTCTTCCCCCATCCACTAGCCAGGCACAGAGGATTCTGAGGCCCCAGCCTCAATGACAAAGCCATAAAAGGGAAGGAGCCAAGGTCCGTCAATAACTACCATACAGGAGCCAACTTTCACTTCTTGGTCAGAGTACTCTGGATCTCCACGAGCAATAAATAAACTTCTGGTGTCTTAAGCCACTCAGATTGGGGGTATAATTTTCTACATTATTCTAACTTATTTAACAGCCAGCTTTATCTTTCTACTTGAGGTCCAGACACCTAAACTTGTCAATCAGCCCATCATTATCCCAGAATAATGGCACCACTGGATCGTTCTCTCTCTGCCTTGGCCCCACACCCAGTTAGGTCCACCTCCTGTGTTGTCCCTTCATCTTCCCACAGCCCAAGTCCTGGCTCAGCCACCTTCTCTCTCACCATCATAACTAGTCCCTGGGCCTCAGTCTTACTCCTTTCCAATGTTCTTTTTAGCACTCCCAGAACAATCAAAGTGGTTTCACACTTCCTACTTTCAGCCTGGAATACCCTCCCCTTTCCAGTCCACTTGGTAAACCCTGAACTCTTATGGTTCAGGACTTGAATTGCTTTGATGAAGCCTTCTGACCCCCATACATACTCTTCTATAGACAGAGCTGCCCTGCTCATCGCATTAATGAGCAGTTATGATGGCCATGGTGAGAGAGAAGGTGGCTGAGCCAGGACTTGGGCTGTAGGAAGACCTAAGACCAGTAAAGACTGGTCTTTACTTCTAGCAAAGTCAGGCTCACATCAGCTCCCTGCTACCATTAATTACTGTAGAACTTCTCTCAAGCTAACTTTGTCTCCTAAACCAATTCCTAATCTCTAAAGGGAAGAACAATCATCACAGAAGCATTCTGTGGATGCCCAGTTGGCAACCAACAAATAGAAGTTACATGAAAAGTACCACTTAGAATCAATCCCCAGCTATTCCTCAAATGACTTCCAACCTGCTGATGAAAATCATTTCTTGGGGGCCTACATATACAGGACCCTGGGCACACTGCACATTCCTGATCTAAAGAGGTGGTCTCAGTTCCTGAGGGTTGCCCTTGCTTCATTCACCTTTAAACTCCCAACTTCCCCCGCTCCCCTGGCATTCTGTAAACACCTACCACTAGGCCACACTGACCACCATCTGAGACCTGCAAGCTCCGGCCAGCACTGACTGGCGCCATGACTAGCTATGAGGACCAGTCTGGCAAGAGTATCCCATGAGTTCAAAGAAAGCAGCACAAAAGATGTATTTCTTTGCTTGGTGCTTGCCTATTCCAGACTCAACACTTGAAAAACGGGGGAAAAAAAGAATTTGATCAATAGAGAAGTATAGAGGCTCTCCAGTAGATTGTATTTATTCCCAAGCCCCAACAGACATGTTCTACCTGCCTGCCCCCCACCCCCACCTCCATCCCTGAGGACCAGACTGTGGACTAAAAGATGAAGGCACCGTGTCAGAGCACACCTGCTGGTCACAGAGACCCAGGAGCAAGGACTTTCAGGGACCTGGCCATCAGTAGGCCTGGCACAGCAGGGAGACACTCCTGTTTCTGCTCTGCTATCTCTGGCCTTCAGGGCAGGGCCTCTCTACTGACACACTCTGAGTCTTCTGTCAGCCCTGAGAGGCAGATAGAAGCCAAGGCTCCAGTGCAGCAGCTGATCCAGGGGGCCAGTGGTGACTGGGGAGGAAACAGGTGAAAAACCAGGCCTGGGCCAGCCTTCTGGCCATCATGTACCTGACAGGCTCAGACCTTTGTGCAATTGGTCTGGACTCCCCAAAACGGAAAACAACACAGCTGCCACAGTCTAGTGGCAGGGACAGAGAGAGGTGGGGGCTTAAGAAAGTCCCCCAAAAGAAGCTATAAGGTTAAGGACCTGTGGGGCTTTAAAGAAGTTTGTTGCAGGGCTCAGAACCCAGAGTACAGCCAGTAGGTAGAGATGAGAGGCAGCCTAGTTGGGGCGTGCCCTGTCAGGAGCTGGATCTTGGATCCTAAGGTTACCATCACCTTGGTATCACTTCCTCCAGCATTAAGGTCACTCTTCTTTCCAAAGGGGCGCCACACCCTCAGAGCTTGCTCCGTGGGGCCTCTGCCAGGGGTCGCTGCAGCCGCCACACCACCCTGACCGGCTCAGCGGTGTGGTCCAACTGTTGGAAGCCACCCAGGTCACCAGTCTCACTGTACCGCTGCAGGGCTGGCTGGAGCACTGTGATGGGAATGCTGAAGTTCAGGTGAGGGTAGGTGGCCCCTGTATTATTATCCCGGGTGTTGCTGGCGACAATGCCTATTGAGGAGTCAGAGAACAAAGGAGAACATGAGCCAGGGGACATACAGCTGAATAGGGAAGAAAAGAGGGTCATCTCTACCCTGGAGCCCCCATGGTCTGTTGGGGGGCTCCAAATATCCCTCATGAGGGGCAGCGTGAAGCTTCCCATCGTGGACATGTGCTGCCTAAGCCCTGCCCCTTTTCCAGATGTACTTTCTCTCGACACCATACAGTTCACTTATTTTATTATCTTTATCTCCCACTAGTGTCAGCTCCACTTTTGTCTTTTGCTCGTGCAGCCTCTCCAGTACCTAAAACAGTGCCAGGCACAGAGAAGGCTCTCAACAAAGACCTATTGAATCATTGACCTAGCAAATGACTGAAACTCATTGAGACGTTTTGTCTACTTAGTGCATTGATGTGTATTTTTCTTTTAGATAATTTTAGATATACCAAAGGCTTGCCTAAATAGCACAGAGTTCTGTGGATCCTTCGTGCAGCTTTCCCTTATGTTAATGTCTTAGATCACCATAAAACATTTATCAAAAGCAAGAAATTCACCTTGGTACAATACTATTAATCAAAGTTTAGAATTCATTCACTAGTTTTCCCACTCATGTCCTTTTTCTGTTTTAGGATCCATTCTAGGATTCTACATTGCATTTACTTGTCACATCTTTTAAATCTCCAATCTAGGTCACTTCCTCAAGGTTTCCTTGAAAGCCACATGTCCTCAGCACATCACATCTAGGTATCTGATGTCTATAGGCAGTACTCACACTGGTAATCTTAATTACATGGTTGAAGTGGAATCTGCCAGGCCTCTCCACTGTAGAGTTACTATAAACTTCTTTGTAAGTGTTAAATATTTTAGGGGAGATATTCTGAAGTTATGCAAATCTCCTGTATATACTAAAACTTTTGCCTACAAACTTGGATCCATTGGTGGATCCTGCCTGCACCAATTCCTATTGTGGTGTTCTAATGGTGATTTTCTATTTCCCACATTTCTTCTACATTTCCTTTTTTTTTTTGAGACAGAGCCTCAAGCTGTCACCCTGGGTAGAGTGCCGTGGTGTCACTGCTCACAGCAACTTCAAACTCTTGGACTTAAGAGATCCTCTTGCCTCAGTCTCCAAAGTAGCTGAGACTACAGGTGCCCACCACAATGCCTGGCTATTTTTGGTTATAGTTGTCATTGTTGTTTGGCAGGCCCAGGCTGAATTCGAGCCCACCAGCTCCAGTGTATATGGCTGGCACCTTAGCTGCTTGAGCTACAGATGCCGAGCCTTCTTCTGTATTTCCAAATTGGAATTCTACTATAAAGAAGAACTGGGCTCTGCACCTATGACTCAACGGGCTAAGGCGCCAGCCACGTAAACCTGAGCTGGTGGGTTCGAATCCAGCCCTGGCCTGCCAAACAACAATGACGGCTGCAACCAAAAAAAAAAAAAGCCAGGCATTGTGGCGGGCGCCTGTAGTCCCAGCTACTTGGGAGGCAGAGGCAGGAGACTCGCTTGAGCCCAGGAGTTGGAGTTTGTTGTGAGCTGTGATGGCACGGCACTCTACCCAGGGTGAAGCTTGAGGCTCTATCTCAAAAAAAAAAGAAGAAGAAGAAGAAGAAGAACTGTTGCTTGTCTTCATTTTAAATTTATTTTGTTATTTATGTTAGTGCAAACACATGGGCATTCAAGCTGACCTAAGTAACTTTGGAAAACAGTGTTTAGACTGGACACTATAAAGCTAAAAACAAGAACACAAACATTCAAACACTGTACTCCAGATGGTAAATTTGTTGCTCACAGGTATGTGGGGTAGAAATTCTGACAACTACTGTATTTGTATACTAGGGTTAAACAAATAAGTAAATATGTTGTAGATAGTAAGAGCAAGGTTTCTCACTATAAGGAGAAAGAAGAAACAAGGAAAGTTAGAAATAACAAAAGCTAGCACAAACCCCATGGTGCTGGGCTGGAGTTGGAGGTTTCTACATGAACTCATGTTTTTTTTTAAATAGCTAAACAGGCCCTATATATTTTTTCTTGAGATAGAATCTTTCTCTGTTACCCCAGCTACAGTGGCATCACCATAGCTCACAGCAACCACAAACTCTTGGGCTCGAGTGATCCTCCTGTCTCAGCCTCTCAAGTATCTGGGACTATAGGCTCACACTACCATACCCAGTTAATTTTTTCTATTTTAGTAGAGACAGGATCTCGCTTTCGCTCAGGCTGGTCTCAATCCCCTGAGCTCAAGGGATCCTCCTCCCTCAGCCTCCCAGAGTCCTAGGATTACAGGCGTGAGCCACTGTTGCCAGCCTTAGACCCTTACCAAAATTTAAGGATTTAATAATCACATTTTAAAAGAAAAAAGTTCATAGCATCTTGTGAAAACCAGCCAACACAAGGCCGCCGTCCACTGCAGCTGAGCAGCATGTGTCCAATCTACCTGACCTGCCCCCCACCCCCACTCCCTGTTCACTCTTTCCTTTACTTCACCTGCCTAGCCTCTGTGAGCTTTTGAGTTTGTAACCTTGGACTAATCCAACTGCTGAATTTCACTGATCAAATGAGATAAAGTGACTTATCTAAGGTCACAAAATAGATCAGTGGCAGAGAAGGGACTAGAGGCCATACCTCTTCCTCCCAGTTCAGCATCCCTCCCTCTCCACCCTCTGGAGCAGAACAGGCTGAAAACCTTGGCTACCCAACTCAAAAGGCTCACCACCCTTCCAGACTGAGGGTGTTCGTGGGCTGGACACAACCACTGACCGAGTGGGACTGAGGGTCTGGCAAGGTGGAGGATGGGAGAGGGCTAAGGAGCTGGTTACCAAGTAGGACCCCCGAATGGCTGGAGAAGAGAGGTCCCCCGCTGGAGCCGCCATGCACAGCACATGTGGTCTGCAGCATTACTGGTGTGTCATCCACCTGCACCACAGCAGACAGGATGCCCGAGGTCACTGAGGGCCCACAAGCCTGGCCGAAGACACCGAAGCCTACCACGCTGACAGCCTCACCTGCCAGAGGGAAGGAGAGCGATGCTGGGGTATCCTCTGTTTTATCAGGGCTCATAATCCCCAACCCCCATCTCTATCTTCTCCAAAGATCCACATTCTGCCTTTCGCACTTCTACTCAGACACTCCCACCTCCACAGAACCTTACCCAGGCCCCCTGCAGGAAGAGGCTGGCAACGCTACTGAGCTCCTAGCACTGTGTGTGCTCTACTCCTGAGCATCAGGCTGTTCCCAGTTCTCCTTCCCTTGCCAGACTAGGCAGTCACTTTTTGGGGTTCCTAGCACCTAGCTAAGTGATCAGAGAATGTTTGCAGAATTAACATCAAACTCCTCCTGGGACTCCCGAGGAGTCTCTTGGTGAAAAGAAATGATGATGGCTATAAAGCCACCACCAATTTCCTTTCCCAAGGGCTTTATAGGCAACATCTCACTCATCCTCACAATGCATAGGAGTAGGGTGCATTATTCCCATTTTACAGATGATAAAACTGAGACAGAGAACAGTTGTCTGTCCAAGGATACAAAACTAACGAATGGCAGAGGAAAGATACCAATCCAGAGCACCTGTACTCTTCATTGCCATGTCATACTGCCTCTATGAAGTGGGACATCCAGTAGGGATGTGGTGACATTACAAAGCAAGTTACTCAAATTGTGCCCCTGGAGCCTCAAAAGTGCCACATACTTCTCTGACCAACCAAGTGTTAGAAGGGTCCCAAGGCCCAGCACCTCCACACTACACCACTGCTGGCACTTGGGGGAGGGAGCTGCCTTACTTTTTAATGGTACTCCACCTGCCTCCAGCACCTTGGATATGCCGGCACAAGCAGAGAGGCCTCCAAGAACCTCAACCAATGCCACCCTGACTCCTTAATTCAGCAGGGGTAGAGAAAGGAGCTGGCCCAGGGGCCCAGGCCCCTGGTCTGGCATAGTTAGAGAGCCCATCACTGATTCTCCCACCCAAGGACCACCCCGGACCAGAGGGGCCTTCTTTCAGGATGCAGCCTTTGTCCTTTACCTTCATGAAAGTGCTCAGCAGGCACAGGCATGGGGACATCATCCAGGTCCTCCTCCAGACTCACTACTGCTATGTCATAAGGAGAAGTCTCTTGAGTGGCAAATACCACCTGTCCCCAGATTGCTACACTCCTGAGAGCAAATGAGAGAAAAGACAAGGTAGTTTTCTGACCCTTAGTAGAAATCAAGAAGTTGAAAGAATAACAGTAAACATCAGAGACTTGGAGTCGGAGATCTGGGTGTCAGCCCTGAAACTTAGCAGTCAGGCAACTGGGCAAGTCACTTAACCATTCCTTGGCATCTGCAAATGTGGTTTACAAACTGTAAACTCCTCAGTAAAGCTTCCTGTACTTCACCATGACAATGAACACCTGACACTTAACGAGCACTATAGGCCAAATCTAACACTTTGCAGATATAACTTCATTTAATCACAGCTCTAGGTACTAGTATTGCCTCCATTTTAGAAGGTGCAACTGAGGCCCAGAGAGATTGAGCTGCTTTCCTAAGGACACAAAGCAAGTGGAAGAAATCAGAGCTAACATACCAGCATATTTCTTCACTGCCTCATTGATACCCCCAACAATCTCATCAGTTGGTAGGGCAGACAAGATGTGTTTTTACCCCTCCAGGTCCCTACCTACAAAGATGTGAGCACTTCTGTAGCACAATACATGCCAGGCTCAGTTGCAAGACTTTCTGTGTCAATTCAGGGGCAGGTAGCTCTGAGAGATTAAGTGACTTGCCCAAGATCACACAGGGTGTCCTACTACATACTCTGTAGGGATTGCTTCCAGCAGACCCAGTGGTTTCCTTAGAAGCAAGGTCAGGGGGAAGAGGGAAGAATCTGGGGGACAAAATAGAGGGAAATTCTCATCATTAACCTTCCCTATAAAATCATGGTTGTCCTATAGACCACCAGTTGGGACCTCTATGGCAAAGCCAAGTAGGTTACCTACAGTGGGCTAACCTCTGGGATTCAGGAGAGATTGGAAAGGCCTGAGCTGCAAGGCTGGGTTAAACCAAGTACAAGAAAACTTCAGGCACTGACACCAAAGTGCTATATACTGCTTTGGTTTGGCCTGAGTTAAGCACCTAGGGCTGCAGAGGAAACAGAATAGGTAGTAGAAAACTAAGCCAGGAAGCCAAGGCCACTGTCCCCACTGTCAGAGCAAGTAGAAAGAAGGAAGGCAAGGGAACTTGTCTTCAGAGAACTTGCAGAGAGAACAAATGACTGTCAGCAGCCATCCCAACCTAGATGCCCACCAAGATCACCCAAAGATTGCTCAGAATATACCTGCCTAAGCCCCAATCCTTTAATCTAATTAGGAGGAACTCAACAACTCTAATTCTCTTTCTTTTTTTTTTTTTAAAGACAGATTTTCACTTTGTCGCCCTCGGTAGAGTGCGGTAGTGTCATAGCACAAAGCAACCTCAAACTCTTGGGCTCAAGTGATTCTCTTGCCTCAGCCTCCTGAGTAGCTGAGACTACAGGTGCCCACCACAATACCTGGCTATTTTTATTTTATTTTATTTATTTATTTATTTAGACAGAGCCTCAAGCTGTCACCCTGGACAGAGTCCCATGGCATCACAGCTCACAGCAACCTCCAATTCCTAGGCTCAAGCAAGTCTCTTGCTTCTGCCTCCCAAGTAGCTGTGACTATAAGCACCCACCACAATGCCCGGCCATTTTTTTTTTTTTTTTTTTTTTTTGGTTGCAGCCATTGTTGTTTGGCAGGCTCAGGCTGGATTCGAACCTGCCAGCTCAGGTATACGTGGCTGGCGCCTTAGCCCGTTGAGCCACAGGCCTGGAGCCTACCTGGCTATTTTTAGACGTGGGGGTCTCACTCTGACTCAGGCTGGTCTCCAACCTGTGAACTCAGGCTATCTACCCACTTCAGCCTCCCAGAGTGCTAGGATTACAGGCATGAGCCACTACACCCTGTCCAACACTTCTTTTCTTTTTTTGAGACAGAATTTCACTGTATCACCCTTGGTACAGTGCCATGGTGTCACAGCTCACAGCAACCCCATACTCTTAGGCTTAAGCAATTTTCTTACCTCAGCCTCCCAAGTAGCTGGGACTAAAGGCACCTGCCACAACACCTGGCTTTTTTTGTTGTTGCAGTTGTCACTGTTGTTTAGCAGGCCCAGGCTGGGTTCAAACCCACCTGCCTCAGTGTATCTGGCCAGGACCCTAACCACTGAGCCAACACCTCTAATTTTCATCCAGAAAGGAAGCTCTGGCTATGCTAAAAGATAAATTGATTAACAGGCCCATCTCATTACCCAGGAGGGCAGTCCTGGACCACTTTTTTTTTGTTTTTTGTTTTTCTATTTTTGTCTGTGTCACTTTACCACTTTTTGAGGAGATGCAGGAGGCTGGGCACAAAGGCTCACCTGTAAAATCTTCACACTCTGGGAGCCCAAGGCAGGTAGATCCCCTGAGTTCAGAAGTCCCAGACTAACCTGAACAAGAAGAGCAAGATCATCTCTACTAAAAATAGAAAAACTAGCCAGGCTTCCTGGCACCTACCTGTAGTCCCAGCTACTGGGGAGGCTGAGGCAAGAGGATCCCGTGAGCCCCAGAATTTGAGGTTGCTAAGAGCTATGGCTCCAAGCACTCTACCTAGGGCGACAGAGTAAGACTCTGTTCCCCCCAAAAATCGACATCATGGAGCCAGCGCCTGTGGCTCAAGGAGTGGGGCGCTGGCCCCATATACTGGAGGTGGCGAGTTCAAACCCAGCCCCGCCCCAAAAAACTGCAAAAAAAAAAAATCGACATCAAGGGAGATGCGGGTAGGGTAAGGAAATCTCTGTTCAAAGGACCAGATAACAATGGGTTGTGGGGCACAGGGACTAGGAGACAGAGAAGTTGCCTAGAAGAAATTCAGATTGTGTGGGGAGCTCAAAGATGTCCAGTCCCGGATACAGGGAGCCTCCAGTTCCCCAAGACTTTGCTTGGTGCTTGAGTTCTTGCCCCAGCTCCCTTAGTTCTCCTTACCAGGGTGTAAAGGGTGTGAGGATTCCAGGTCTCTACCCACACTACATGCCCAAAACATCAGCGTGACGCTAACAGAAAGGCCTGCACAATCCTCAGAGTGGGAAGGCCTGGGTCCAGATCTAAGACCTGATAAGGTAAGAGTTAGGGTAGCCCTGCGGGCCTTACTTGGGGGTGGTGACGCGCACAAGGACCCTGGCTGCCTCTCGAGGAGCCACATGCCGGCAGGTCACCACGAGGCGGGGAGCCACGGTCACTCCGGAGCCCCATACGGTGCCACACTCCACCAGCACAGACGCGGCTGTCCACGGGGGCCCGAGGCCTAGGAGAGGCAGGCCCCACGGTGTGCCCACCTCGGGTGGCAGAAGGGCGGCCAGAGACGCGGTGCCCGGGCACAGACTGCGGAGCGCGGCGCGGGCGGCGCGGAGGAGCGGGGCGGCAGCGCACAGCAGCGTAAGGCCCACCCACTCGCGGGCCTTCCAGCAGAGTGGAGCCGCCACCAGCGCCACGAGAGCCCCGGCGGGCCGCGCAGTGAACACGCCGCCGCCCTCGGTGCCCGGCAGGCAGCGCGCGTCGGTGAGCAGCAGCGGGCCGGCAGAGTTGCTGAGGACGCCGCGGCTGAGCGTGTTGAGAAAGATGTCCGGGCAGAAGGCTCCGAACGGGGAGCCGCAGGCTAGCAGCGGCGCGCCCTTAGGCACAGCTCCGAGAGGCGCCACAGCCACGGCCGGCCCGCGCTCCTCCTCCGCCGCTTCCTGGCCGGGCCGCAAGCGCAGCAGCGCGAACCAGCCGAGCGCTCTCAGCTGATCCTCCTCGTCGTCCTCCGACACCTCATCGTCCCGCGCTGCGTTCGCGAAGCGCCACTGCTCTGCTGTCTCGCCCCCGAAGAGGCGCGCGAAGTGGGCCCGGAAAGCCGGGCAGCTCAGCAGCAGCAGCAGCTCGGCGGGGCGCGGGGGCTGTAGCGGCCGCCCGCGGGACCGGGCAGGCGGGCCCGGCTCGAGGCCGGAGCAGTGGGGCGTGCACAGCCCCGGGAGGGCCCGCTCCGAGCGGCCCGCGGGACTGGCGGCCGTTGGGGCCCACTGCACTTGCAGGCGTAAGTCGTCGCTGCAGCTGTCGCCGGGCAGGAAGGCAGCGCCAGCCGCAGTCAGGGCCCCGCTGCCGGCCCGTAGGAAAGGGGCGACGATCCCCCCATGGCACAGTACCAGTCCCGGGCTGCGGCTGAGGATGACCCCGCTGCAGCTCCATGAGCCCGCCTCAGGCTGGTCGGCTCGGGAGGCGCTCACCACGCAGCCCACCTGCTCGGCCGCCCTCATGGAGGATCCCCACTGCCTCCCCATGAACTCCGGGACCGGACACCGAAGATTGGCCAAGAGGAAGCGAGCGAGCTAGGACCCAGAACTGGCCAAGACCGGCCCACCTGAACCCGTGCAGCGCCTCCCACAGCTGGAAGCTAGAGGCGCAGGTACTGACACAGACCTTCCTCGTGGAGCCCGATTGGCTAAGCCCCAATTGACCCGACCTGATTGGCTGGGCTTGTGCCGCGCCCTGATTGGCTACTGACGCTGACCGCCGTCTCTTTTCCCCGCCCTCTGGTTCATCCAACCTGTGGGACCTAGATTAAGCAGTTATCCCCTAGGCTAAACCCCGGGAATGCGACTGGCATGCATTACTGGGGTTACTGGGAATCGTGGGAAAGGAGAGAAGAGGCGGGTCTCTCCCCGTCTATAGTCTCTCCTGTTTGTTGGGCTGCAGGAAACGGGAGCGCTTCGCTAGATTTTCCCAGGCCATGACAGAACCTATTAGCACCTGCCCAGGTCTAAGCGACCTTTATCCTGTGACTTCCGGGGATAATACTGACCAAGGAAATCTATCCTTGGCCTATTCGATTCAGTATTTTGAAATTTTGAAAGTAAACCCTACAGCAATGTTTTCAACCTACAAATTTCCACACACACTTAAATTATGTTGATCAAAAAAAAAAAATTGGGGTGGCGCCTGTGGCTCAAGGAGTAGGGCACCAACCCCATATACTGGAGGTGGCAGGATCAAATCCGTTCCTGGCCAAAAACTTAAAACAAACAAACAAAAAAAGAATATACTTACCTTTGAGCTTTTCAAAAATAATTAATGATCTTTAAAATTTTTCACAGCATACTTAAGATCCTCTAACAGCACACCAGTGTGCCACGAGACACGGGTTGAACATCACTGCCTTAGAGGAAACCCCTAGGAAGCATGGAGCTCTCAAGGTTACTCCCAGGACTTTTTGCTGTCAAAGCCCCACCATGACAAATCTCATTAAAATTGGATTTGCTCTGGCTCGGCACCTGTAGCACAGTGGTTATGGCATCAGCCACATACACCAAGGCTGGAGGGTTCAAACCCAGCCCAGGCCAGCTAAACAATGACAACAACCAAAAAATAGCTGGGTGTTGTGGCAGGCGCTTGTAGCCCCAACTACATGGGATGCTGAGGCAAGAGAATAGCTTAAGCCCAAGAGTTTGACGTTGTTGTGAGTTGTGATGCCACAGCACTCTACCTAGGGCAACATAGTGACACTGTTTCAAAAAAAACTGGCTTTGCTATAAATTAAATTGCCCTTTAAACTATGATGAATAGTGGCTGAAGTTAAAATATAACATATACACACATATAAAATTTATGTATTATGAAATTGTGTATTTATATATAAATTTACATATGTATAAATATACCTCTTTTTTTTTTTTTTTTTTTGAGACAAAGTCTCACTCTGTTGTCCTGGATAGCATGTGCAGTGGTCATCTTAGCTCACTGCAACCTCAAACTCCTGGGCTCAAGGGATTCCCATTTCAGCCTCCCAAGTAGCTGTGACTACAGATGCACACCACAAAAATCAAGCTATTTTTTTTTTTTGAGACAGAGCCTCAAGTTGTCACGCTGGGCAGAGTGCCATGGCATCACAGCTCAGCAACCTCAAACTCCCGGGCTCAAGTGATTCTCTTGCCTCAGCCTCCCAAGTAGATGGGACTATAGACGCCCGCCACAATACCCGGCCATTTTTTGGTTGTAGCTGTCACTGTTGTTTGGCAGGCCTGGGCTGGATTCGCACCTGCCCACTCTGGTGTATATGGCTGGCACCTTACCCACTTGAGCTATAGATGCTGTGCCTGCCCTTTTTCTTTTTTCTTTGGAGTCCCACTCTGTCACCCTTGGTAGAGTGCCGTGGCATCACAGCTCACACCAACCTCAAACTCTTGGGCTTAAGAGATTCTATTGCCTCAGCCTCCCGTGTAGCTGGGACTACCGGTGCCTGCCACAACGCCCAGCTATTTTTTGGTTGTAGTTGTAATTTTTAGCTGGCCTGGGCCAAACCCGCCAGCCTCAGTGTATGTGGCTGGTACCCTACCCACTGAGCTACAGGTGCTACCTAATTTTTCTGTTTTTAGTAGAGATGGGGTCTTGCTTTTGATCAGGTTGGTCTTGAACTCCTGACCTCAAGCAATCCACCTGCTTTAGCCTCCCAGAGTGCTACAATTCCAGGTGTGACCCACAGGGTCTGGCCTTAAGTTAAAAGTTTTAATCATGAATCTGGCCAGAATGGAAATAGTTCAAGTTTGGGGGGCCATACAATCTGTTTCAAAAAAATTATGACCGGGCGGCGCCTGTGGCTCAGCGAGTAGGGCACTGGCCTGATATACTCGGTCAAACCTGGCCCCTGGCCAAACTGCAAAACAAAAAAATAGCCAAGCGTTGCAACAGGCGCCTTTAGTCCCAGCTACTTGGGAGGCTGAGTCAAGAGAATCGCCTAAGCCCAGGAGTTGGAGGTTGCTGTACGCTGTGTGATGCCAGGGCACTCTACCGAGGGCGAATAAGTGAGACTCTGTCTCTACAAAAAAAAAATAATAAAAAAATTATAGCCATTGAAATTTTAATTTTCATCTGTCAAAAAATAGCATTCTTCTCTTAATTTTTTCAACCATTTAAAAGTGGAAAACCCTTTTAGCTCACAGGCCATACATACATACACAAGCAGCAGGCCAGATTTGGCAAAAGCCATAGTTTGCTATCTCTAATCTAAGCTAACAAAACTTTCCTTAAGACAGAGAAGCATGCACAAGTCTGTTAGGGAGACTTTCATCATATTCCTAAGCAGTCACCACAAGCTGGACATTTTACAAAGGTCTGCTTTACCACTGTAACACTAAAGTACACGTTAATTTTTATTAGGATTAGTACACACATCAATAAAAACATACTCAATTGCTACTTAAATTCCATAATCTTTCTGCCTTAATTCTTTGAAGTTAATGGTGTTTGGTGTAGTCCCAGCACAATACATGGATAATGTTCCTAAGGCTCTCAGTGACACAAAACTGTTTAAGAAATAATTATTCCTGATAGTATGAGGTAGGATTGAAATTAAGAAGTCTTGCCAGAGTAGGCACTGACTTCTTTTGGTTCTGTGACACGAAAGATGGCTTCATCACAGCATTCTCTTAACTTTCCCAACTTTTTAGCAATTAAACGTTCTCTCTAGAGCCCAGTAATTTTCCCTTAATGACGCTCAAGCCTCCAGCATTAAGTTATGTGTCAGGTTTTTCCATGTTTACAGTAGACCACAGTACAGAGAAGTTCCAAGTCACAGCCAGGAACGGTTAAAGTGAGACTTCTTGAGTGCTAGGCTCATTGACTCAGCCTTTATTCTTCACATTACATTACAGTTTGCCTCAAACAAAACAAACCCATAAAATCTATGGCATCCTTTCACAGTAACACAAGACACCTTAAACTAGCTGGGCATTATGAACACCTGTAGTCCCAGCTACTCAGCAGGCTGAGGCAAGAGGATCTCTTGAGCCCAAGGGTTGGAGGTTGCTGTGAGCTATGAAGCCAAGGCACTCTACCAAGGCAACAAAGTAGACTGTCTCAAAAAAAAAAAAAAAAAAAGACAAGACACCTTAAACATTCCTTGGTTGAAAACAACCTGTTGCACTTTGTTGCCCATTCTATTTGTCCTACTTTAGTTTCAGGATTTCATTTAGAGTTTTCAAAAAGCAAGGCTTCCTACAAGTCTAGTAAATGCATTAGAACAGATTCCTTCCCTTATTTTGCCAAATGTAGCATTCAATTGATTCTACTTTTGTTATATGATGCATGAAACAAAGCTAAACTCAGTCTTTGCAAGCATGTTAATATGAGGTTTTGCTCAAACATCTGCCATCACTATTCTGGTGCAGAGATGATCAACAACCTTGGGTCCACAGCATGTTCCAAGACTTTCAAATAGTACTCAATCTATTACTTGCAGTGGGCAAGTCTTTTTTTCCCTCTCATGGCAAAATTCAAGTATCTCACACCTACCCTAAAAGTTTCTTCCTATATGTAGGAAGAACTTTTGTCTCCCCTGGCCCCCAACTCCAAACAAATGACATTGTTCAAACTCAGAACTCAGAACCCAACCAATATAAAATAAAGAAAAAAGAAATAGCAAGTTTGTTTTAACTTTTTATTAAAATGCTTAGAATACAGATTGACTTTCTTTTGTAAATGACTGTTTTACTCTTCCTGAAATAGGACATATATGCACTCTGATAAAACAGAATGAAAAGTCTCAACTCATGGGAGTTCCCATA